>JAFVLL020035565.1:0-12715 GCA_021397915.2 Tor tambroides | reverse complement strand
GCGGGTAGTGACAGAGGGAGCCTCTCCCATCCCCGTGAGGAGAGAGAGGGGCGATCACAGCGCTGCCATGGTTACACACTCACAACGAACGCATAAACCATCCACGAACTCAGCTTCAGTGTCCTGGATGCCCAGACACTGAAGACAACAATCGTGGCTGTCGACGGAGGACAGAAAACGACCGCAACCAAGAGGACATGGCCGGAACGGTGCCTTTAAAAAGACGCGAACCGACCGTGATTTGCTCTTTTAGGAAATCTGCTCTTTTAGTTGAAGTGCCCAGGGGAATCACTGATGACAGGGACACAGCTGTTTGCACCATGATGCCAACCAGAACAGCTTCCAGACAGATGATGAATGGCTTTGTGGAGATCAAGACATTCATCCACTCGGCTCCAAAACAAAAATCTGAAGAGTGGATGCACCTGTCACCGATTTATACCAGTATGCGTGAGGAGTGGCTCAGGTATGCAAAATCCACTAGCCAATATTCAAGTCAGAGATGATTGGGGCTCCCAAGTGGATCCCCAAAATGTCATCACTCGACATAACTCGTAGTGACCGACAGATAGGGAACCCATATCATGCTGTCAAAGGATCTCTCCATACAATTGAAACAGACAATTGTTAGGCTTAAAAAACAAAGCAAATCCATCAGAGAGATAGCAGGAACATTAGGAGCGGCCAAATCAACAGTTTGGTACATTCTGAGAAAAAAATGAATGCACTCTTGAGCTCAGGAACATAAAAATGCCTGGATGTCCACGGAGGACAACAGTGGTGGATGATCGGAGAATCCTCTCCATGGTAAAGTAAAACCCTTTCACAACATCCAGCCAAGTGAAGAACACTTTCCAGGAGGTAGGCGTGTCACTGTCAGTATACAATCAAGAGAAGACTTCACAAGAGAAAATACAGAGGGTTCACCACAAGGTGCAAACAAGGCCAGATTAGACTTTGCCAAAAAACATTTTAAAAAGCCAGACCACTTCTGGAAAAGCATTGTTTGGGTGGCTGAAATTAAGAGCAACCTCTACCAGAATGACAGGAAGAAAAAAGTCTGGAGAAGGCTTGGAACAGCTCATGATCCAAAGCATTAAACATCATCTGTGAAACATGGTGGAGCAGTGTGATGGCATGAGCATGCATGGCTTCCAGTGGCAATGGGTTACTGGTGTTTAGTGATGATGTGACAGAGGACAGAATTCTGCCGGAAGAATTCTGAAGTGTACTGGGATATACTGTCTGCCCAGATTCAGCCAAATTCAGCAAAGTTGATTGGGCGGTGCATCATAGTACAAATGGACGATGGCCCAAAACATACAGCAAAAGCAACCCAAGAGTTTTTGAAGGTAAAAAAGTGGAATATTCCGCAATGGCCAAATCAATCTCCTGATTTCAACCTGATTGAACATGCATGTCACTTGCTGAAGACAAAACTAAAGGCAGAAAGACCCAGAAACAAACAACAACTGAATCAGCTGCAGTAAAGGCCTGGCAAAGCATTTCAAAGGAGGAAACCCAGTCTCTGGTGATGTCCATGAGTTCCAGACTTATTCTCAACAAAATATTAAAAATTTACATTTTATTTATGATTATATTTATTTATCCAATTACATTTGAGCCCCTGAAAATGGAAGGACTGTGTATAAAAATTGTTGTAAATCCTAAGCATTTTATGTTATATTTTTGTTCCACCCTTTGAATTAAAGCTTAAATTTTCATATTGATTGTTTTATTTTTAATTCTGTTCTGGTGGCATACAGAGCCAAAATTATGAAAATTGTGTCAGTGTCCAAATATATATGGACCTGACTGTATATTTCAATGCACTGTTGACCTAACATTCTAAATTGTTTTTGTTTTTCTGTACTGAAAGTATATACTGGATAGGGAATGACAGCAGATCATACGGAAAAATTAAATTAAACTCAGCATCGATGTTGTCATGCATCTGTTTGGCCAAGCACATGTTTAGATCTAGGGGTGCATCCCAGTTTTTTGGCCAATAGCATCCTTTGTTCTTGTACAATGCTTGAAGGGTTTTATGGAATCCCCTCTTATCGTTAGGTGCAACCTGATTCAGAAAGCAAAATATCACTGCAGACAGAAACCTCAGAAAACATTTTTAACATTTCACATACAACGGAATCACACTTACAGATGCAATCATGGAGTTTTTGGCATCAACACACAGTTCCACTGATTTCTCCACACCTTTTGAAAGACATTGATCCATAATCTTGTAAAGTGAGTCAAACTGACAATCCAACTCCTTCAGTGCCTTTGCTATATTCTCCTCCAAATTTTTATGGACTAGACCTTTTGTCTCCACCTAAAACCCAAAGAAATGTAACAGTAAATAACTTTAAAAAAAAAAAAAAAAAAAAAAAAACTTTTTGCTTATTTAAGAAGACATCTGTAAGTGAAATATCAGTAATTCTGACTCATACCATTTTTTCATCTGTATCTAGTTGGACGCTTTGAATGAAGGACAAAACTCCCTTCGCTTCATTGACATAATCTCTGGTCAGTTCTCGTTTAATTCTCTTGTTAGTGTTCTTCAAAACTTCTTGCAGCTTTGGTATTTCTGCAGATAATTGGCAACATTTCAATATTTAAATGAATAGAGTAATAAGACACAAAAACAAACCTTTTGTTTTTCCGATTTTACTTGATTACCTGTTTCAGTCAGTTCCAGGTGTGGATTTTTATCTAAGTATGTTTTGGAGCTGACAGTGAAAACATCAGCGGTGAATCTGGCTTTTGATTTCTGAATAAGAATAAGAATAAGAATAAGGCCACGTTCACACAGCAGCAGAATACGGTTGTCAATCCCGTATTTGAGTCCTTAATATGGTTACGTTCACACACAGTACAGTTATTTACGGGTGTGACAACCGCATTCTGTAACCGAACTCAAACTCGTAAATTTTCAGGACTCACAACCGCATTCTCGGAACACACGCGCTGTGTGAACGGAACAGGACTGGACAACTAGTTGTCTGTCACGTCATACAGCGCGAGAGAGAGCCAAGTAGGTATAACTGCAGACCGGAGATCTCCAAAATGGGGCGTGAACTCCAAATGTGGGCAGAACCTCCAAAATGGGGCGGGGTCTCTTCGCGCAAAGACTTTCACCATTGGCTCTGGGTTCAGCCAATTGTTATTGATTTACATTTCAAAATAACACTTTATAAATTAAACATTGTTTCTAGTTTATCTAAAATGAAATATGCTATATAAATCAATATTCTCGGTGAGAGCAGAGCCCAAAGCTCGTGGTCAGTGGTGTTCGGACCGGAGTTTGAACCTCTGTTTAATGATATAAACCGGAATCACCCACGAGCTCTCCCGCGATCCGTCCCAGAGCAGCGCAGGCGAAAGATTTCACTCGATCGCTTTGTTTTAAGCAACGGAGGTGTCCCGGGGCTTTAAATTCGCAGGGTAGGATTGGGTAGTGACGCTGGGTGTAACTAAAAGGGTGCCATTGTCCGGTGAGGTCCGGTTGGGGAGTTATGGAACGGAACGTCTCGGCTCGGCGATCTCATATCGCATAATCTTATTAACTGCTTATCCCCTGAACTGCAACTTTCTTTTCAGCGCCAATTTCACTGGTTAAGGTTAGGGTCAGTTGTGGGGTAGGTTTAGGGTTAGCATTTTTTGTAGCATAGTGTAGGAAATTAAATTAACACTGTGATTGACACAACCAATAAAATCTTTAGAATCAGCTGTGGGGCGGAGTTTGCGCTGAAGTTGATTGGGAGAAAAAATTGCGCATGCGTGTCATGTGCCTGTCTGTCAATGGGAGGAAGCCACGCCCTATTTTGGAGCTCCCACCCCGTTTTGGAGTTCCCGCCCCCATTTGGAGATCTCCAGGCTGCAGTTACACTCGAGAGAGCCGCTCTGCCACACAAATGCGCGTCTACCGTGTGTTTCGTGTTTTCATGTATTTTCGGTAACTTACAGTGACGGAGAAATGAGTTGCGTGTCATCTGAATTTTTTTAGATCCCATATCAGTTTTCCAACGGAGGTGCTCCCGTAAGTTTTGTGTTCTGCGCGCGTCCGCGCGATTCAAATGCTCCGCTCTCCGCCCAAATTTAAAAGCTGCCGTTGGTTAATGAAGATTTGACAAATGAACTCGCTGCTCGATTGGACTTTTGTCGTGTCAGAAAGTGATAAGGCTTTCAATTTTATGGACGTCGCCATCTTTGATTTTACTTTGGTCACTGTCGCTAGGTTACTGGTAAGGAATACTGACTTGAATCCCATTGCACGTTCATACAGACAGTATTCTAAACACAACTGTAAGCTGCTGTGTGAACGGGACATTTCGAGACTCACACCTGTAAAGAAAATGCGGTTGTCAATCCCAAAAACTCAGTGTGAACGAAGCCATAATGTTTGTGTTTACATATATACCATGATTTCAAGATTTTCAAACTTCTTTTTCACAGTTTCCTTTGCACGGCTGTTCCTATCATATATGCACCATTTTTCCAAATCCTGGGGGGGAAAAAATTATGTTACAAATCAAATGAAGTGCCTATAAATTATGTCTGATTTATTGGATGATAATGAGCAAGATAGCAATGTAAACTAGTTGGAAATGTTAAATTAGCCAGTGAGTCATATCAGGCATTTATGGATTTTGTAGATCTTGAATTTTGTTTACATATTTTATACAGCTTTTGACTGTCATCAAAATATGTCATAAATTGCAGACAGCAAATAGCTTACTAAAGTTTAGAAGACTGCATTAGAATAATACAGAAAAATATATTTGCTTGTAAATTTACCAAAACAGAAATTTCGTCTCCAGAGTGGCGTACAGATCTAAAATAAATAAATAAACTGCATTAAATAATTAAAAAAAAGAACGGAAACGATAAAGTAAAAACAATTCTTAGATTAAGTTAATATGTTATGTTGAAGGAAATGCAGATTATTTACAAAGATCTCTTTATTCTAACCTTAGATATTCATTTGAATTAATGACATCGGTCTTGGTACAGATGAAGTTAATGTTTTTGCACTGTCCTCCTGGTCCCAAGTCTTGAATGCAGTGCTGTATTATACCCCAGGGGTCTCTGTCAGTGATTGCTCGATTGACATCACTTACAACCCACACAGAAGAGCACTCTCTCAGTTTCTATGGAATTCAAAAATAAAAACTGAACAAAATATGTGCATATCTGGCAAACCTCTAGTATTACACATTTGCTTATGTTGAATTTGTATATGTATTCCAATGTTAAAGGAATACTTCACCCAAAAATGAAAATTCTGCCACCCAATACCATCATCCTCATGACTCAACAGAATGATTTGTTCATGAATCAGACCTCACTACTTTTCTTGTGGATGCTGCAAGCCAAGGAGAGTTTTTGTACATAAAGAGACATTTAGTCTGTCTCACAAAGCTGCCATATGGCTTGAGAAGATCTGTAACTAAATGCACGTGTTTTGAGACACTTTTATGCTACTTTTAGTGTGTCTTTTGTGCCCTTTAAATTCTCAGTCCTCATTCATTATAACTGTATGAAAAAGAGCTGTCAATACAACTATTCTTCAAAATCCTACTTTTGTATTTCACAGAAGAAAGGAGCTCATAGTGTTCTGGAATGACAAGGGTAGTAAATTATGACAGAATTTTCAAATTGAATGTGTTTTTAAAAGAGTGTAGTGTTTACAGTTTTCCACAGGTCATCTCTTATCTTGTTGCAGTCTCCAGTCCCAGGAATATCAAGAAGCACAATGTGTTCCAGGAGTTCACGACAATCTGGAATCTTGATCGTCAAGCTCTTCACAAGCGGCCAGTAGCAGCCACCAAAACCTGATGCATTGTGTTGTACGTAACATGCAACATCATTTTTAAATTCCAAGAACTGTTGAAGTAAATAACATTGAATTAAATTTTCCTTCTTAAATTTGAATAGTCTTAATGAATTTTATCATCCAGAAAGTATTGTCATATTTTCACTATAGAGTTGACATCAGAGCAGAGCTTAGTTATTACGGTATGTTTTGTCTTGGCCAGTATCGGTGCAAATGTTCAATAGTTTTTAAAGCTATAGTGCCTTGACAGAAACAGAATTTCTAAATCGAATGTACCCTGAAAAATATTTAGTGAACTAAAAGTGTGACCAGGTGCCATGTGTCTACATACAGTATGTATTTAGCCCTTACTTCAGTGTGTGAAATTGTTTTTTTCATGGCAGACAAAAGGTTATCAATTTCAGCATATTTGTCATGTTCCTTAAGTTCTTCCAGTGTTTTGTTATTTGCATCAGCTCCATACAGTGCAGTGATTCTTTCTTCGCTCCTGCTATCAGTTGAAGAAATCTCATTTTCCCATTCCTGGCAAACAAAACAAACAAAAGACTGTATAAACACATTGTGAAAGAAATAGAGTTTTTTGTTTGAATGCTAAAAAGGAACCTCTTTAGAGATGAGTTCGATTTCTGCTGTGTAGTTGGAGTCAGTCAGATTGGCTTCCACCTGAGTAACAACAGATGTACAGGCACCAAAACAACCAGATGGTAAGAGATCCTGTTTCCCCAAGATTGCACTTAAAAGGGAGCTCTTTCCTTCTCCTGTCCTTCCAAAAACACCAATGGTTTCCTTTCTTTTGTTGTCTTTATCCATATCGTTCATTTTTGCAATGGCATCTCTACATCATGATGAAAATAATTGTAATTGAATACTACGTCAAAATTATATATACATTTTACATAATGCTTCACAAGTACTTACAAAATGTTGTTTTTTTGTTCAATTGTTGTTTGAACTGTGCAGGTAATGTTTTGAATTTTAAATTTAACATCTGCAATAATATTTATTGCCATCTTCAAAATGAACATATCTGTGTTCAATAAAAGTGGGAGAATTCATAATAAGATTGTTAAACTGGCACAAAATTGGTAGAGTTGGTTTGAAAATTGATAATCATCAAAACATTGTACACTTAAGCAGTCTGAGGATGACTGTAACATTATTATAGGTTACAGATGGACATACTTAGAATTACTTGCCTGAAAGAACCTTTGCACTGGTATGTACATCACATGGTTCATATTTTCTTTTAATACCTGTCAGAGAATACATACACATCAATTTTGTAAATCAACAGTGCAAAAACGGTTGTAACGATAAAAGACATTTCATACCTTGGTTGACCATCATGTGGTGGTTGTTTTTGGCCAAAATGCCTAAAGAAAAATAAAACATCTTACACTGAGTTTTTTACCTTATATATTACTTATATTAGTGCTTTATAATTTACATATCATATAATTATATATATATATATATATATATAATACGCACGCACACATATGCTAATAGCTCTGAAGTAAGCTAACCCTGAAACATAACCTACTCCAGAGCAGGTTATGTTCAGAGAATAAGTTGCTTTGACTACTTCCATACCCTGAAAGTTACCTCCGTTTCCAGAACCAAAAGCTGAATTTATCCGCTTACTTACCCTTAAACATACCCAGATAAACCTGCTTTCTGGAATACACCCCAGGAGTGTTAAATGTGAAGTTTTGTAAAAACTTTTGTAAAAAGCTTTGTAAAAATGTAACTATTTCTAACACAAAATATAGTGTCCCAGATTAAGATTCTTTGAATGCCTGAAAATTTCTTCTGATTTAATAAGGGGACATCTTGGGGATTTCATAATGGTGAAAGAGTTTGATTTATTGTTTTGGCTTTATATGGAAATGTGAGACACAAATCAAAATTGCAAAAAATGTCCCATATTACTCTAATCCAGCCAAAAGTACAGTGATATTTGGGTATAACGCAACAGAATATAACGCCATGCCAACAGAGGGAGTCCTCGCCTAAGTACTGACTGTTATCGCTCCCTCTGCTTCCTCTATAATTACTTCCTGTTTGGTAGCCATATAAGAATGGCCAAAACCTTTGCTGGCCTTTGTTAGTGAATCCAGTTTGGGAGTAGTAGGTCTTCCTTTCTCAGTTATTTCTCTTTGTCTGCAAAAGAGCTCTTCGAAAAAGGCGTTTTTTGTAGACCGGCAACAAGATCTGGTGTAGGCACCAGTGACTGCGGCTGTCATTTTCTTTTCGTTGAATTTTACTTTCATACTTTGGAAATTCCTGACTAAACGCTGGGGGTAGCACTGGGCACGTCACTAGACCAGAGGGTGTGCTGTGATTGAATGTCAAAATTTGATTGGCTGATGATTCTGTCACTAATGCTCGTTACAAATCAGATGTGACGTCTTTCAACAAAAGGGTAGCACTATCTGTAGTTTTCAGTGTTTCAGTGTCTCCGAGGTCTCAGTCTCTGCCATGGCTTCCTGATCTGTTTGCTCTGCCTTGGTGGACCTCTGCCCTGCTCTGGTGGTCTTCTGCTCTGCCTGCTTCATCTGCTCCGCCGTGGGGGTCTTCTACCCTGACCTGGTGGTCTCTTATGGCGCTTTTCCACTGCATGGTACAGCACGGTACGGTTCAGTGTGGCTCACTTTTGGGGCATTTTCCACTGGGTACAGTACCTGGTACCTGGTAATTTTTTATAGTACCACCTCGGCCGAGGTTCCAGGCGAGCCGTACCATTACTAAAACGTGACGTGTAAACTCTGCTGATCACTGATTGGCCGGAGAAAATAGTCACTGCCTGCGTCATTGAACTTGCAGCACAAGACACAACAGACCCGCTATATTTAAATCGGCACAGCCAGTGAAGGATCGATCACAATTGTTTTGAATGAGCGCACCTTTCTTTTAACAACCAAAAAATGGCTGTTTCGTTGTCTGTTGGGGAAGTACAGACGTTCCTCTCGTTGATAGCCAAGGAGCGGATTCAGCGAGAGCTTAATGGAGCGATGCGGAATTAAAAGTTTTTCAGGAGTCACGGCAGTAGAGGCGGCACAACTATAACGACACGTGAATAATCCCGCCCACTCTAAAGCGGTACTAAACTCCAGTGGAAACGCAAACCGAGCCGAACTGAGCCGTGTCATGCCGTTCTGAGCCGTGCTGAGCCGAGTCGTACCACGCAGTGGAAAAGCGCCATTACTCTACTTTGGCTTACTGTTCTGCTGGCTCTGCCTCACTTTCCAGGTCCTCTACTGATCCAGAGTCTGCCACTGTTAGACCCACCATTGCTCCACGGTCCAGGCCCACCACTGTTCCACAGTCTATACCTGCCTGGGGGGATTCTGTAATGCCACGCCAGCAGAGGGAGCCCTCGCCTAAGTACTGACTGTTACCGCTCCCTCTGCTCCCTCTATGATTACTTCCTGTTTGGCAGCCATATAAGAATGGCCATGCCAAACAGGCCTTTGTGAAGTATTGTTTTGCTGTAGCAGACTCTACTGAGCATTTTCCTTGTTTTTCCATAGTCTTGTTTCATTGCCATTGTTTTTGCCTTGTTTATTTTGTTACTTTGTACTGCTCTCTTGGATTTCGACCTTGGACTGTTGCCTTATGTTTTTGTGGATGTTTTGCTGCCTGCCCTGACCATTGCCTGTTTCTGGATTATGCTTTTGTCTTGCCCTTGGATATCACTGTTTGCTGGTATTCGGACCCTGCCTGTTTTGACCACGTACTGTGTTTAATAAAGCTTGCACTTGGACCTATCATAGTTGTCACGACGAGTCCCTGTTACACAGAAAAACAAAACACAATAGAAAAATACTGATAAACCCTCATATGTTTTTGTCAAATTTCTTTAGAAAGAATGAGCATTTATATTAATATTTCACAAAATAATATCATCTGAGGATATTTGGGCTCTGTCTCCCATTTCAATAAACCGTTATCCAGGTTTACAGCCAAAGCAACAGCAGGGGCTCACGGACAGGACAGAGCTATAGGCCTAGGCCTACAAGTTACATGGAGTATATGAAATTTATGACATTGTCACGAAATGCTGTGAGACTTTGTTAGATGATCCAAGTAGTGATGTGACATTTGAACCAATGTGTCAGAGCTTGTGTCGAGAATAAAAGGGCATGTCAGATGAAGCCTCGATTCGAGGTTTGTGTTGTTAAAGTACAAATCACGTGAATTTAGCCTCACTTGAAGCCTCACTTTCTGTCCAATCACGTGTGCGATTCATTTTGAGTGTCACAAAGTTTTCATTCAGACTTTATCAATTAAATTTTTAAATATACCCAGTCATACAAGTAATATGAAGAATACAAATTATTTCAGGAAAATATTTGCCATATGCATTATTGCATATACATTATTGTGTACATTATTCTTCTATTACATCATAATGATATTCATACTGGCATTAAATGCCACAGTTTAATTGGTAAATGGATTTGTCAGAGAGAAATTCAACACACACACACACACGCAGTTAGGCTTTTATTTATGCATGTAGGCCTAACATAAACTACAGAATGTGTGGTGTCTGCTTTTTACGACAAAGCTTCTTTCACAGGCTTTTGCTTGCTTTATATTTTATTAACCACTAGATGACGCTGTTTCCGACACTCTCGATGCTTTGAATCTTACAATCAGGGAAAGCCTCAGTGCTTCCTATGAAGCTTCATTTGCCCATCCCTATGCACTAGCATGCCCGCTTTTGGCCCAATTTACTGCATTACTGTGGATTCACTCTTGTTCCAAACACTGCTTTTTGTTGGTTGTTTGTTTGTTTTCTTCTCTAATTGTCAAGTGTTTATTTTTCTGTAGTGTAAAATCAATTGTAGGGATATAAATAAATGAAAATGAAAAAAATAAATCTCTTATTTTAACTGATATTACAGAATAAGTTGGCTTACCATGACAGGAAATTCCTGACAGAGCAGATTGCGATAACACAGGAGACAGTGAAGATGTTTCTATTACTTGTTTTTTTGTTTTGACTGGTCTGTTTACATAAAATAACAATATTACTAATAAATAACTATGATATGAAAGCAAGAAACTATAATATGTGAAATATGAAAGAAAATATTTTTTTCCTTTGAGTAAATCTACTTGGTTGCAATAAAAGTTTATTACTTACTGTTTTTTCTCCTTACTCATTGCTGCCCGCTTTTCCTTGGCCTGCTTGTAAGTGCCTACAATAAAATAACAAAATATCATATTTTTAAGAACTTTCCATGAATAAGGTATCTTTTACTGAAATTTCGAAAATGTTCACTGAAATATTCTGAATATTAGATCATAAATGGATTGAATAATAAATTGATAATATAAAACATGTTTTGTATATACAGCCCATTTTTCTTCATATTTTTAATTTAAATTGCAAATTGAACCAGTTTACCCTTAATGTGATAAAAATGCTTTCTTCAAATTTCAATAAATAAATAATAGTTTTAAATGTACACATGACGTTATGTCTCCAGCCTTGTAAGACAACTTCAGCAAAAAAGTAGTATAAATTACATGCAAGATTTAAACACAAGTTTTAAAACGTAGTAACCATTACCATATTCTGAGTGAAACAGAATAGCTAAATTCTCCCATGGTTTCTTTCCTGTTGAAGGCTCAAGACAGTTCTTAACGGCTTCCAGGTACTTCTCTGTTGATTTGAATGGAGGCCAGTAACATTGTTTTTTGTCTTCGCTCAACCAGTTTGATGGTGCCACCATCACCTCATCTGAGTCTTGCAAGGTAACAACTGCATACATAGTTGTCCTGCGAAAAACAAGTAAATATGTAAGCAAGCAAGTAAGTAAAGTGTTACATTTTCTCTGTGTGTGTTCTGCCTCTGTCTGCTGTGTGCCTTGTTTGTCTCCATAGCTACCCTCATTAGTTGCCATAGCCACTCACTGGACCACACCACTCCTTGTTAGGTCCCATAGTAACTCACTGTTTCCTTTTGTTCTCTCTTGTATATATAGCCCTATAGTGTTTCTCTTGTGCTTTGTCAGATGTTGAATGTATTGGTGCTTCCTATTGTTGCTTCATTTACTTCAAATTAAACTCCTGCAATCTTAGCCTGCTTTCTCCAGCACATTACAATAAGTAAATTATATAGTATTTACCTTATCTAGGTCCTCGGATGCAATGCAAATGATCACGCTTGATCTAAAAACATGAAATGCATAAATATCTAAATTCTTACATAGCTTTAAGGTGTAGCATTTTAGTGTTGAAGGTATGAGTACTGGGTTCAAGGGCAGCCCTGACACAGCAAGTTGTCTTTCTGAGCAAAAAAATCTTCTGCATCTCTAAGGAGATTTTCCACAGTAAGAATATCCTGATAAAGAGTTGAATTTGACTTTGCTCCTCTATCTCATTTTTAAGATGGCACAGCATTGTTTGAGTGCAGAGTGTTTTATAAGTGATTATGAGAGCACCTGGATCTTTTAGTTTCCTCTTTAACACAGGCTTCAAGAAATCATCTAGGTATCTTGCCAGAATAGTTGCAATGATGAGGTAGTCAACATTAAAAAAGTGTTGACTATCATTAAGTGGAATTTTCAGAGATTCATTAAAATATCTCTCAGAACAAAGAAGAGTAGAGAATTACAGCTGACACAGTGTCAACCTCACTGACTGCATGTGAGCTTTCTTCATCCAATAATAAACCATCTCATCTGTCAGAAGATCCTGTTTTAGATTCAGCAGTTTCAAGCTTGCTTGTATCTGGATCTTCCTGAAAAAGCTCTGCAGGGATGTTGATCTCTAAAGACACAGGCCATTTTTGAGTCTCTGATTTCACAACTTCTGACACGCCACATACATTCCTCTGGAGCAAAGAAGTAATCCAGTCTG
>JAFVLL020035564.1:0-13238 GCA_021397915.2 Tor tambroides | reverse complement strand
GCTGTTTGAATGGATGATTTTCATTTACATTAACATTTCTTTAAAAAAGTACAAAGCTCACAAAAACTACAAATAGAGAACAGCATAGCTGTTATGTATGCTTTTTGTGAATTATTTTGAGACACATGGGGTGGCGCAATACTGTAATTAATGCTAGTGCGTTATCGTGACAACGTCCATCATTATAAGAGCCTATTGATATTCTAGTAAGATATAACACCCAAGACTGAAGTATTCTACAAAACAAAGCTTGAATAGAGCCAAATTAATTGTAGAAAATGAATACTTCAGAACAAATCTCAAATCATAATGTTTAAGGAATATCAATACAGTGCTGTCTTGCAAGCACTGTAATAGAAGAGGAATATCAATATGAAACCCTCCTCACAAGCACTATAATAACACTCTAAATTGGCCTATTTTAGCAAAAACCTTCTTGTCGTACCTTCTACTGCCTACAGAATGCACTTTGAGCTCTAGTTTCATTCTTTGTGAAATAAAACATCAATGCAGTCCTTTGGGTGGGAGTGCACATGGGGTTAAGGGCGTTTGAACTGATAAAACAGTCTTGTGAATTAGTCAAGAATCAATCCACCCACAGCCCCCATCCGTAAACCAATCCCCTGCCATATCTATCGACCATAACGGCACTAAACAAGTTAAGACGCGTTCAGCTATAGCCGACAATTGTGCAAGAAATCATTAAACTGCACATTGGAGCAGGGTGTTGAGTTCAGGACCCTGAGAATTACTTGCATGCCTCACACTTTTGTTACCTAAAAAAAAAAACTGTGAAAAGTGGGCCTTGGGATGTCATCCAAGCTGCCCTCTGGGAAATCTTCTCCTCCTTTCTTTGACATGATGATGCTTGGCAATGTTTCTTCCACCCTCACACTCGTGGACGACATATGGCGCGAAGGGGGACGGACCACACTATCATGTAGGTACATCAGGTTATGGGCCTCCATTCTTTTCCAGAGAAGGTGAAAGATTAACTATCTGCCTCTCTTCAAGCACTCTGTGTCGCGCTCTTGGGAGATAGTGACCTGCTGTTTTAGATGGATAAGCTATAGTTTATTCAATCTCAAATGCCAAGGGTAGACTGAACCTTTGAAATGCCTGACTGAACTCGCTCCCTGGCATAACAACAGAGAGTCGGTCTCTGAGGAAGAGCACACTTTTTAAAAGAGGTTGGGAATGTCAAGGAATAGCCTTCTTTGCACCTTGCCTCCTTTTCCACTTTGTTGAACGAAGACAAGTGCTACAGTAACACATCATAGCTGCTTACGGGCCTTATGCGACGGCAGACGGCAATCAATAGCATGTATGTGATCAGCCTCAAATATCAAACTGTACATATGTCCCTGAACACACCGTACTGAACATCTGAGTGGGGTGATACTTTGGTGGCAGATTGGAAAGCTGGCAAAAAGCCATATTAAATGTATAGGCAGCTTTGGCTCCAAATTGTGGAGGTTTCATAAGCACAAGCCAGCTGTTTCTGTCGGCCCCCCATCTTTCCCAGATGCACACAGCCATAGCGCCTTTCACATGGCCTTCTCCAGAGACTCAGAGCTGTCACAAACCACATATACGGCACCTCTGTGTCTGACACTGCTTAAACCCCTATTATAGAGACCAAATGCTCCTGAGATTTTTTGTCGGAGGAGGGATGTTTGTCTGCAATATGGTCAAAAAAAGGATGTAGGCTGATTGTGTTACAAACAGAAAATCAACACTACCTCTCTGAAGATTTATTTGATATTCACTTTTATATTTACTTAATTAACAGTTCTTATATATCAGAAATACAGACAAATATTCAACATTTGGTGACTATAAAGAACAGTTCCTAACAATGGATTTCACAGATAACGTGATTTATTAGACGTTAATTAGACAAAAACTGAAAAAAGTGACCATTCATATCTCAAAACAACTTTGCATAAACAACAATAGTAATACTACTATTATTATTTATTATTATTATTATTATTATTATTAATAGTTATTAGTATTATTACATTTTTACTGTAGTCTAAGGACAACTGAGCAAATGTAATCTATCTATCTATCTATCTATCTATCTATCTATCTATCTGAAGTACAATTAAGAACTATATAAGTGTAAAATTCAAATATGAAAAGCTACAATAAAGTGTATGTAATTCAGGTGACATGTCAAAACGCATTCAAAGCAAAGCATCATCAGTATCATCATGAAGCTTTTTCATGTTCAGATTGTACTCTTGAATTTTCAGCGCTAATACGAGATCAAGATGACAATGGTAATTTTGGTGAATAGATGAGCATTTATGCTAGCAGTCTGCCACCCCCCGAAGTGCACTAAGACCTAACTACTGGAACTGAAGAATTAACAGTTATTCTTTCTGTTCAGCAGTAGAAAATGAGACCGGAGGACATCATCAGAGACTTCACAGTTGGAACTGTCGTAAAAACTGAAACGAGAGTCACTGCCAATAATTAGCCTGACTCCACACTCTGAGTGCATGTGATTTTAAAGCTTGATAACTTACTCCCACGTTGTGCTCTGAGCTGTGGATATTTTTAGTCATGATCACAGTTCCATAGGATCAAGTCTAAAACGCTTGGTAACCAGGAGCCCAGCCATTTCTTTGAGCACTGCTTGAAAAGAGAACATTACTCTACTATCATTTCTTACCTTACCACAACAACATTAATAAAAATAAACCAGTATATTAAAATACAAATAAACCAGTATATACCAAATATTTTTTTCTTGTCTAAATGTGCTCTGTAGTACATGAGCAAAAAAAATTCAGACAGAAAATGATTTCTTCTTGGTTATTTTCATACAGAAGATTCTCAAAGAAGAAAAATATGTTTCAAAGAACTGTTTCTGTGCAGGCAGAAACATGGGCACATTTCCGGGTACATTAATGATTAAGCATTACAAATGCATTTTGATATTGCACCGAACAGTAAGGCATTAGGGATATTTCCACAAAACAAACTACAGTATGCTAATTTGGTGTGATGGCATGCCACCCAAATTAATTTTAAGGTGCCAATAAATTTGTTTTTACAGGAAAATGTTTGAAGGCAAGAAGCATTCTGTTTTCAGCTTTATAATTCATTTTCCAATTTCCAGATGTGAGTAAGTAACTGGCCCTGTGAGTCAGGTTGGAAGGCACACGATAGCTCATGAATTAACAGTATTAAAACACACACACACACACAGAGAGAGAGAGAGAACGGTTGTGATGCTGTCAGCAACGTGAAGTGAAAAAACATTAATGTTACCTGCACATTAATTCAGAGTGAAGTCTTTTTTTCTTCAACTTGAATCGTTGCATGCTTCTACATAATTATCCTCTCATAAAGTAAGGCATAACATTTGAGGCAAAAATAAGAATTTTATGAACAAAGTCTCTCTAAGGAGGAAAATATTCAGCGATCAGCGATACTGGGCTTCCATAACATCGTAATGTCTGTGCATTACCTGAACTACAGTTTACGAGGGGTGTTCGACCCTCATCAGTATGCTTTGCCCCGTATGCCCTTGTGATTGATTTTCCATGAAGTAGAGATGCCACTGGGACTTTCCTTCCCAGCTGGACAGGAGGAGTGATCATCATTGTGTTGATTCCAAAAACACATTACATTACAGCACATCTTCGATTATTGTCGGGTTCACCCTGGAGTTTTACCACATGGAAGTGTGGAGGAATGAAACAGGAAATGAAAACATCATCTATAAAAAAAAGCTTAATTCAAAATTGAGGCCCTGGAGGTCTATCATTTCAGCAAACAGGGTTGTCTTACCAAGCGGTCTGGTGAGAGCAGAATGAGAAAGGAAAAGAAAGAGTGGAAAGGAACTGGAAGATGTTGTGGCATGAGAATTATCTGTGTGCATCAGAAAATAAATAATGTAAAATAATTATACATAAGGGGCTCTGATATGGCTATTTGCCCCAAAAATGAAGCAATTTTCATGCAGCAATGTTCACAATGATCATGTCAAGAGGAAGAGAGCGGGGGGGGGGGGGGGGGGGGTAGTTTAATAATAAAAAATAATTTTTTTGATTCATTTGTGAAGTGGTTGGTCCATTCCACAAATAGGAATAAACAATTGGAACAACTATCCATGTAGCTAGAAGAATTAGAAAATAGCAAATATGTTCTTAATGGCCATTGTCACTGAAATGCACAGTACTGTTCAACAGTTTTTGGTCACACTTTATTTTAAGGTCCACTTAACAAACCATTAACTGCGACTTGCTTCAATAAACTTCTAATTTGCTGCTTATTAGCAAGATAGTTAAGTTTGGGTATTGGGTAGGATTATGGCTATAGAATATGGTCATGCAGAATGTGCGCTTTATAAGTGCTGGTAACACTTTAGAATAGGGAACACTTAATCACTATTAACTACACATTTTCCCTCAATAAATTACTAATTTGCTGCTTATTAATAGTTAGTAAGTTAGTTATTAAGTTTAGGTATTGGGTAGGATTAGGGATGTAGAATAAGGTCATGTAGAATAAGGCATTAATATGTGCTTAATTACTACTAATAAATGGCTAATATTCTAGTAATATGCATGCTAATAAGCAATTAGTTAAGAGACCCTAAAATAAAAAGTGTTACCTAAATGCTTATACTACAAGACCCTGAATGCATAATCAGTAATGGAATTTGTTTCTATACAACTAAAGAGGAGATAAGCCCGAATGTCATGGCATCACAAACAGGTTGCAGTGTGACACTTACCATCACATGCACTGTAAATCCACAGAAAAGCCATACTGAATCCCTGTGCTAATAAAACACACAGAGAGATTTGCCACAGCTCTAAACTCATAGCCAGGAGATCCCACACGTTTGGGTTTTGACATTTCGTCAGCACGGGTCAAACTAGTCAGTATGGATGACTTTGACAGGCTGTGAAAGTTAAATGTAAAGTGGGGTATGGGAAATCGGAGGGGTGGCCTCCGAACAAATGAGCATATTCATGAGATGGGACTGAGCAGTCCACAATGGCACACCACAATCCTCTGCAGTCTTGTGTAGGAGACGTGTGAATTGGCATAGAGCAACCCTGCTTAAAGCCGTAGCCGTCTAATTAGATATCTGGCGATTTTAAGGCCTCTATTCCTCTACTTATCCAGACATGTTTTATTCTGTTATATTAAAAAGCCTTCAATAAACCCTGAAATATGGATATTTGAAGATACGTCATTAAGGGCCAAGCAGATTGTCAATTAATAGGCAAAAATTTAATATTTAATCTGCTCTAGTTTCAGGACTGATATAATTATTACGCTCCTTTCCTCTCTTTACTATGAAATGAATGACTAGTGTTCATATCATTCCACATTTCTTTGTTACTATAACAACGAATTGACTTGAGAATGTAATGAATTTGCTAAATTGTCGCAATTAAACATTCCGATATAACAGGCACAATTTCCTGGTAGCGGTTTACAAATTGGTTAATTGTATGTTCTGTGTTCGATTTGCATTAACTCAGTGAAGGGAGCAGGAGAGTGCAATGGTTGTTTCTGATTCCTTGTTCAGTCTCAGTAATGATGCTGCCAGGCATGCTGCATTGTTGATTGAACTGGAGGGCACTCTGGAAAGGGATGAGGAATCAGAGCCAAAAGAAGCTATTGCAAAAATCACACAAGAAACTTAATGACACACTGTGACACTGGCAATGGTGTGTGCAATGTCAAAAGAGAGCGGAGACACTTAATTCAGATCTGTGTGACCACATTTGGAGGTGTTGGCAGGCACATACAGAGCTGAAATACACCAGCAGGCCTTCTGAGGATAGGCTGAACTGATTAAAAGAGAATCTTCAAATCAAGTAGGGCTCAGGGCTCAACAATAAAGACTTTTTTCTGCTGGCCTGGTCAGAATAATAGTGGCAGATTTTTACTGCCGCTGCCAACATTTTTGCTGGCTCAACAACAAAAAATGATTATTTTTGTCTTATATATACAGTATGCTTACATTATTAATTTACTGTGAAGTCGAATGCAGTTTACAAAATAAATAACTGAAGTAACGTAAATATGTAAAATTACATATTGAAAACAAATGGCAATAGCAAAATTTCAAAAGTAGTTTGTACAGATATAATTCCATAAAAGCTATGAATTCTAAATTTCTAAATTCTGGAGTTTGTTTCTTCATCTTCTTCAACAGATTTGGAGAAATTTAGCATTTCATCTCTTGTTCACCAATGGATCCTCTGCAGTGAATGGGTGCCGTCAGAATCCAAAGAGAGTCCAAAACAGCTGATAAAAACATTGCAATGTACAAGTAATCCACACGATTCCAAAAACTCCTTGTTTATAGAAACAAATCAGTCATTAAACCGTTTTAACTTTAAACTGTTTGGCCATAATCTGAGGCCTAAAAAGTCCATCTCCGATTGTCCTCTTATATCCAAATTGTTTTGGACTGTCTTCGCTGGTAGACTGTGTTTGATCTATGCATATTTCAGTTTCACTTTATTTTGATGGTCCTTTTAACACATTCTGTTTACTATAAGTAACATTGCACCTACAGTACATATCTACTAACTCGCATTAGAGTGTTAGTAGTGTGGTAGGGTTAGGGTTAGAATAAGTTGACATGTACTTGCAAAGTTACTTATAGTCAGTAGAATGTCTGTTGGGAGGCCATCACAAAAAGGGTTAGCAAATATTAAGCAGACAGTCTACATCAGTGGCGTGCAGTGGTGTTTTAAAATGAGGAGGCAGTTTTATATATATATATATATATATATATATATATATATATGTGTGTGTGTGTGTGTGTGTGTGTGTGTGTGTGTGTGTGTGTCCCTTACACTTAATGTTGTCACATTTTCCTGGGTAAATAAATACTACATAAAAAAGAGAACAAATATAATTATATTTTGTATTTTATTAATACTATTTTTTTATTTAATAATTTTAAAACTAATTATACATTTCATAGTGTTTTTATGAATTTTTATATTTATTCCAAAATAATAACTAAAGGCAGTAACAATTTGAACAATATTCTGGAAACAGTTTACAATAAGGTTTCATTAGTTAACTACTTTAGTTAACGTGAACTAAGAATAAACAATAGCCTACTTCTACAGCATTTATTAACCTTAGTTAATATTAATTTCAACATTTACTAATGCGTTATTAAAATCAAAATTTGTGTTTGTTAACATTAGTTTATGCACTGTGAACTAACATGAACTAACAATGAACAACTGTATTTGTATTAACTAATGTAAACAAAGATTAATAAATACTGTAATAAATGTTCATTGTTTGTTCATGTTAGATTAAATGACACCTTATTTTAAAATGTTACCAATATTTTTTATTTGTGAACTGATGTTCAGCTGTTCTTTTTAATAGTCAACTTATTTTCTGGTCATTGTCATAAAAGCTCTGTAAACACTGCCACACACACGAAGATATATCTTTCATTTCATCACACTGAATGCTCACTCAAAACTGACGCAGTCATCAAGTTTTCAGACCATTTCAAGTTTTATTTTGACGTGACACAAAGCAGTGATATCTAAGCAGGAGAGTTGTTTACTGACTTTATAATTAGTCAATAACGCCATCATTTCCTTGATTCATGCCGAGAACTCGCACGAAAACGAGGCGGGATTTATCACACGAACCAATCACATTCAATCATAACCGATCATATCCAATTATAGCGCGACGGAGGCATTGCCTCCTCTCACGTGACTTTCCCCCATTCATCTCAATGAGCCTCCAGAAAAATCACCGCACGCTTTAGGGTCTCTGTTTTAAGTCAATAGACCAAAGGGAGGCAAGCCTCCGCTGTAACTTTACCTGCGGTTGTCACTGTTGGACAGTGTTATTTTATAAAAAACGAGTTACTTTTATACTTTTAATGCCATATTTAGTAAAATTTGCGATTTATGTTTGTAATATCGATTATTTTCTCATCCAATTTTTTTGAGGAGACACTGCCTCCCTTGCCTCCTCGGAGGAAACGCCCCTGGTCTACATATAGGTGCAAAGTTACTTATTTTCAACAGAATGTTCAAAAGGGACCATCAAAATAAAGTATTACCCATATTTCTCTCCTGATTCAGAAGAGAGGACTTTTTCAGAAGAGAAAACAATATCATGGCTAGAGAGTTAATGTTTTAATGATGACTTTTTTTTCCATTATAAACATGTAGCTTTTCACTTCACAAGACGTTAATTGATTAACTGGAGTCTTGTGTATTACTTGTGGATTATTGTGATGTTTTTTATCAGCTGTTTGGAATCTCATTCTGACGGCACCCATTCACTGCAGAGGATCAATTGGTGAGCAAGTGATGTAATGCTAAATTTCTCCAAATCTGTTCCCATGAATAAACAAACTCATCTACATCTTGGATGTCCTGAGGGTGAGTACATTTTCAGAAAATTTTCATTTTTGGGTGAACTATTCCTTTAAGGAAGAAAACACTATAAAACACTGAGCTCACAGAGTTCACTTGACACTGAACTGTAGTTTGTGACATGCATTTGGCATTCGCTCAATCTTTGCAAGGTCAAAAAAAAAAAAAAAAGAGCTTGTGTGATTCTGGGGGAAGAAAGTCAGTGACCTACTTCTCATATCGCTTTAAGTATGTAACTGATGCAGTTTATGTGTTGCAAAATTTAGACACAGTCAATTTTAACACTCCAAAAACTTGAGAAAGTGTTAAAGTATTTACATATTTACTTCGCCACCATGAAAAAAAAATGCAGTGCCAAACTTTCCAAAGAAAACCGCTTGTGGGAGAGGCTGCTGTGGAAGTCGAAAAAAGTTGAAATGCAATATAAACCCAAACCAATATATGCAATACGAGGGATCCTATTCTCACACAGTATATTTTCACCCAGCCTTATATTTTTCCGTTCTTTCTTCATTATGTTGCATCTATATTTAAAAGCATCATCTCGCAACTAAGCTGTTTATGAAACATTCTGACACAGCGATTATACAGGCCTCTTTGCCTCTCCCTCCACATTAGGGTCATTCCCAAAGCGCCGTCACACAAACAACAAACACAGCGACTCCTAACAACACACAAACAACTCTAAGGTGAGAAATCATGCAGCAAAAAAACAAGTAACAGTGTCAACTGGGAATAAAGCCACTGTTCTTCTTGATGGCTGTGAAATGAAATTCTCTCCATTTTGAAAGGGCCCACAAAGGAGGATCACTAAGTAAGCCATTGACAAAATAATTGTCTGTGAAATGTTGGGATTTCCAACACCTGTTTGGATTCATTTTACATCTTTGCTTGCCTTAAAGTTCAAGAATGGAGGAAACCGAATCAGCAGTGATCATGCCAAACATAGACGGCTGTGAAGTAGCCGAGACGTCGGCTTTCATCACATCTTTTGCTATTTTCCTGAACTTTTCCTGACATTTGCAGGTGGATTTGACATTAATCTGTCATTTTGATGTCTATGCAAATGGTAAAGTATGTGTGGTCTTTTAAACGTATTTATTATGAGCTCTATTCGGGATGTGAACAAAGATGGGAAACCCCCAGGGTGAGCGAGTAAGCATGTGGCTGCGGGCTGAATGCTTTAACAACAACATATTGGGGCAAAGGGCACCTTCTGTTCGACACGTATCCTCTGGATCTTTCTAAGCTGCGACATCATTCGGAAACAAAACAAAACTGCTGCAACATCTGAGAAATTCCTTCCTAGGACCTGATAAATGATTATGTTAAAATTATGTTTAAGTACTGAGCAGAGGAAAGGGATTGTGGGAGATTTTTACCCTTCGTCCCCCCTCCTCCTGCTTTAGATTTTAATTCTGTTTGTAATTCCCAGGAGGGATCTTCTTTTGCTGTGGTGGCACAGAGAAAAAAGGAGTTCTTACTGTCGCCTGAACAGAGAAGAGGAGAAAAATAGCCTGAAGTGGATCTTGTGAAGGTTCTCAAGGGCAGAATTTGCTGTAGTGTATGAAGACACATGATAAGGACATTGAGGGACTAATGAAGGCCCGAATAACTTTGAAATTAGTTGTTCAGAGGAAAAAGCTGCACCGATCCATGTGTAGCAAATAAATATGGTCACATCAAAGTACAAATACATTGTTAGACCAGACTTCGTGTGAAGAATTTAGGACAAATCCCACCCAAGAGGCGAAAAATAGGACAATACTGAGAGGAAAAGAGAGGGTCACAAAAAACCATCAACTTAATTAATACTTAAGGCCACTATTGAAAATAATGATCTAAAACATGGTTATGTACCAAATGCGCACAGAAAACGGCACTCCTGATTGACCTCATGTCAAAACTTTTCAATGTTAATCTGATCTGTTCGAGGGCTTTACATTTCACAGTCGAACATAACAGATTTCATTACACTGTCACAGATGTGTCGTTTTTGTACTGACGTGTCAGCCAAACAGACCCTCCCTGGATTTGCACACCGTGAAATGTGATGACACTATTTGCTGTCATCATATCTGTGAAAATGTGTAGCAGATAGGGTCTGCAGATTGATTTTGTTTGTCCATTCTTCCTCACCGTCCCCCTGCAGCTGCATATGAATAACAGATGGGATAAATTAGCTGGGAAATTGACAGCCAGTCAGATATCCGATAACATGAACTAGCCCTGTATTACGGTGCGCTTGTCAGATCAACTGGGGAAAAAAAAAAAAGTTTCGCTCCACTGAAATCAAATGTGGAAACATTAGCCTACTGCCAGCCAAAGGCCTGCTTCATTAGCCATATTTACCTAATTAAAGTGATTACATCTGAAAGGTCTATGCATATAGCTGGCAACAAACCTTTACCTGAGCAATGAGAGGAATATCCTTGAATCTGGCAAACGCTTGCTTCCATAGCTCACCTCTAACAGGAGTGTAGCATCTGCCAAGCGTCACATAATGTGTTGTACCTGATGATTTTGCTCACTTGTGGATGTGTTGCCAGACAAGGGTTGTTCCATCAGACACAGAGACGTTTGAAGCTTGTAAAAGCATCATAGAGGAATTTACGGCAGCCGTCAGCAGTGGCTGGATTTAGGACCAGTACTAGGAATGTCCAAAGCTATATAGTTTTAAAATCCATTAGGCTCTAAGCCCTGTATAATTAGGTTACGTTTTCAGACAAGTTTCTTATGGGGCCTTTAAATAAGACACATTGTTGCATTAAAAACAGCGAAACGGAGCGTAAAAGAAAAGAACGGGACGCACTGGTTATGAGACATGCTTTGAAAAAGCAAAACCATTATTTCACTTGACAATACAGCAGGAGTCGCGACACAACAGCCTAAGACATCTGTCTGCATGTTTATGGCTGTAAAAGTGTTGTTTATTTTTTATTATTTGGCCTCATTTTATGGATACGTGAAATAGGAGACAGGAAATCAAGGTGACAAAGAGAGGAATGGAATGGGAACAAGATCTGGGACAGACTCACACTGATGCTAACTTCTCAGTAAGGATTTTAACAGACCGCACAGATAAACAGATAAATCATAGCACACATTAAATTATAAATACATGCATACAATTCTATAAATAACAACACAAATATGTACCGAGTAATTTTAATTAACAACACGTACAGGGTTTGGTTTATGGTTAGTTGCATATGTAACGCCTAACATGTGATAGATAGATAGATAGATAGATAGATAGATAGATAGATAGATAGATAGATAGATAGATAGATAGATAGATAGATGCATGAACAGAAAATGTTCTCATGACAACAGAAGGTTGGCTAGACAATATAAAAATTTCGACCTGACGAGAGGGTGAGTGAGGCTCCTAATCCAGCTTAATGTTGTTCCATGGCCTGCTGAGAAGGTTGGAAAGCTATGCACGTACCTCCAGCGTAATCCCTGGCCATGAGCTGACCCCAGCAAGTACCGTTCCTGAATCACAACACACCTTGTGTTTAGCCTGTCCGGGGCATCTCGTTGCCCCTAGAGGGCCAGAGGCAAAATCCCAAACAAAAGACTTGCTGCTTACTTGCTCAGTTTCCTTCAGAAGAAAGACAGCCTACAGCTTGTTCTTTCCCAAGTGGATGACAGTTACTACTGTAAAGAGACAAGGGCCCTTTGTCAAGGACATGCTCAAGAACATTCCAGAGCATGCTGGGTGAAACTAAAAGGAAAAGTAGACTTTCTTTTTTTTTTTTTGGTGATGTATCACATAATCTAAAGCTACACTGAGTCAGTGGTCAGGGTGGAGACTTATGGGGCAATTGAGCGTGGTGGTCTAATAGCACTGGGAGGTTTCTTCAATCACTCTTAGCCTAGAGAGCTGAGAGGCAAAGGACTTCTGCCAAGGAACTGCGAGAGGAGCAGACAAACTACCCCTGAGAGGTGAGAGCCGAGTACACGGAGGAGCAGTTCGTCTGAGCGTGTCAGTTAGTACAGCACACCGACTATATTGGCTTTCCAGCAAAATCTGATGGCCGCTGTCCATGGTGCTGAAAATCACTGCCCTACAGTTGAGCTGAGAAGGTGGCACTCTCCAAGGTGCTGAACTGGGCAGACGACTGCATTAGCTTGATCATTAATCTATCTTTAATTACCTGCATCACAGAACTGCAGATTTTTAAATTAATTTAAGAGAGTTTCATTTGAATAAAACGCTACTTCACTATTCAATGGCCCATTCTTTTTTGCAACAGACAAGGTATGGGGTTGTTAGCATCACTCAAGTGCAAAACACTGCCATATTAGCAGTTCTTAAATGCTATTAAACTGGGGCTGACTGGCAAATTACAGAGTGGATGTGGAGGCCACAAAAGGGATGAAACAAACCAATTCTCGCAGCCCCTAGGAAGCAGCTGCTTTGCCTCATTTAAGCGCTCTCTTTCACAAGACCCCTTGTTTTGTCTGAGGGCTCGTCAAGGCGCTATCAGCATTTATCTACCTGCTGTTTAGTCCATCTGTCTGCTTTTTAAGGCAGCTCGGTGCGAGGGATGCCACGGTAGAGTGGGGAGAAAAAATTATAGCAAAAGTAGCGCTGTAAAAACAACTTGACGAGAGTGTGAAGGACTTTCAACTCATCATCCTCCTCCGTTTTCGCAGATACCACCAGGGGAGGAAGTGCAGCTGCCTGTGAGCTCACACCTGGGAACTTCAAAAAGACACCCAGATGCTCATGTCTGCTCAGAGCAGGCCTGCGATGACAGACTATCAGAGGCAGCGAGAGACAGCCAGAGTTAAGCAGTGGATGAATTTATTGAA
>JAFVLL020035563.1:0-13956 GCA_021397915.2 Tor tambroides | reverse complement strand
GGGGGAAAAAGACGGGCTCGGGTCGTTCAGGGCTCTACCGGGATACGCCACTTTTAACCCCCCCCCCCCCCCCGGAGGGGCCCAAGTGAATATGCTGTTCAGGGGGCCCAGAATCCGTAGCGGCGCCCCTGGATATAGGCTATGAAAATTTACTATAATCCATTCCTTATATTTACGTGATGGGCCGGGCGGCCAGCCCACACTGTACAGCGGCCCACCGGGAAAACTCCCGGTGCTCCAGATGGCCAGTCCGCCACTGAATAACTCTTATAAACTCGCGTAAAAATATAAAACTTAGGACTACTTATTAACAAACTTGACACTGTTCTTCATGGGGCATAGGCTGCTCTAAGAACACTTCTGACTCAGCATTTCCCTGCATGTACCCCAGATCATCATGTCCCACAAATGGCCACTGCACATGATTTCTCATGCCTTTGATGTTACTGTAGTGAACAGCTGGCTTGAGAATCACAGAGACAATGAAAGCAAGGGATCATGGAATCACTGAATACAAAAATAATGTGCTTATGTTTGCTGGGAAGGCATATGGTTTTAAAAAATGAGGAAGGCCAAGCAATTCTAACACAGCCAGCACCAATCCAACTCCACGTGATGTAGATGGACAAAAGAGAGGGGCAATGGAAAAAAGTCCAAACAGATATGGTGGACCACATGAAAAATTATGATGAGAAAGAAATTGCAACAATGCAAATTGCCAGTCTGTTCTGCAAAAAACAAACAAACAAAAACACCGATTTTCTGCACAGATTTGAACAGTAAATGTCTAACATGACCGTATTGATTAATTCCCCAGATGTTTGTTATAAATGGAATCTATAAAACAAAAACCTTAAAATTAAAGGAAGAATGTTATACTGTTCAATATTGAGAAGAAACTTATAGTCCAACAATTTGTATTATTTTTATTTCATGTTGGTATATTGTTTGTGAAGTCCAACTTTTCCCACCTGATTTACAATTAAATATATTTTTTATTACTATTATTCGGTCTCATTTATAGCCTTAAGCCTTACTTTTATATTTGTTAGAAACTTGGAATATTTTATATTATTTAATTTAATATTTTATATTGGCTGATTTATCAGACGTTTTAACTAGTGAAGACACATAAATGTCCTTACTATTCAGTTGTCTAGTTGGATAATTCAGCATATAAACGAGGACATTTGACCCACAAGTGTAGTTTATCACACACACATATTCGTTTACAAGAAACAACAAATAATTCTTTTTTTTTTAACTATTGATAATTCATTTGATATAGATACATGGTCCACCGTTCCCTCATCTTCTCAGGTACCCCTGCAGCCTGAAGGAAGCTGTGAGGTGTATTCAGTGCTAATGATGAAGTGGTCTATTGGCTCATACTTCTGCAAAAAGCCATCAACTTTGCAAGAGAGTAGCTAGTGAAGAGCCAGCTCGCACAGTTTCCCACGCAGAATGGATGCAAGAATTTCCCTGGCTAAGTTACAAAAAAAGACAGTAACAAAATGCATAGCAAGTATTGTATGCAGTGTGGAGATACTGCAAGAAACAGAATTTGCAACAAGGAGTTCAAACTTTAAACACAAAACTATAAAGTTTCACAATGAGAGTGCAAAGCATAAACTTTGCAGAGATGCCTGTATGACACAAAGCAAACCCGCTCTCATCACCTCCGGCCAAGCTCAAATTCAGCACAGCTTATCATCATACCAAATGCCAGAGGTCATTTGCAAAGTTCAAATCTGAGATGCTGTTTTAAAAGAAAAAAAAAATACTTCCTACCACAGGCAGTGCTACAGAACATTCAGTGTTAGTGTGTAATTTCATATAAATCTATGTAATTTAATGTTGCTATTACTTAAGGATGTCATACTTGCATCTGCAAGTGTATAAAGAAAAAAAAGACAAAGCTAAAGAAAATGAGAGCTTCTAAATTATAGCTCCATGATTGCTTCAGGCATTAAAAGAAACGGAACACTCCACCTTTTAAGAAATACATTTTCTTTAATGGTTATTCCTTATTTTCAAGGAGCTGTAATAATGCTTAAGTATCAGTATTATTTTTGCATTGTTTGTGTTGACAGGCAAGGCAGTGAGATGCATCATCATCTTTAATCATGACTCCTGGCCAACAGAGAAAGAGAAACTCCTGGACCACAGCACAGAGGATTTTGATTTTGAATTTCTCTCCTTTTTTTCTTGCTCCACCCCACAACTCTGGTGCTACCAAACAAAGGGCTGCTGTTACCTGGAGCCCTGACCCACAGCAGTAGACATCGCTCTGTAAAGTACTGAGGCCCTACCACGATCTTCTATATTTGTATAGGATTGTCACATTTAGCCCCCTAATGGCAGCCACACAGAGCTTTTAATTTGGTTGTGAAGCAGCGGTTACCCTCTGCTTATTTACCATAGTAAAATGATTGAATAATGAATGTATAAATATATCCACACAAACAACAGACCATCAAAATAAATAGCATGCTTTCTAGAACTAATTAACATAATTAATAAATAATTTAATAAATAGACAGAATTATTATAAACTGCCCATTTTAGTGATATGCTTGTGTGTCCTTATCTCTCAAATGCCAGTTAATCATTCACTGCATGTACTTTGTGAGTGTTGATGCATGGACATAGGCACAGTCTATAGAGCCTACAAAAAACTGTCAAATTACAATAATAAATGCAATGCTTGCAGCTTGCTGCTGTGATAGTACAGTTAGATTCAAATATAATCAGAGTTATAACTTACTCTGTCGACAACCAACAGAACAGCACATACAGCAATAATCAGCTGGAATATCTGGAAGAAAATGTTATTGCTAACAAATCGCATCTCTCTGACTGCAGACCTGCTAAAGGGCAATGTTTATCACTGAGTATAAAACTCTGAATACCTAACCGAATTGTAAGTTTCTATGCACTATACACTCTTAAAAACAAAGATGTTTCAAAAGATGTTTCATTTTTGGTTCCACAAAGAACCATTCAGTCAAAGAAAGGTTTTTTAAAGAACCATCTCTTGCTTACCTTTTTATAATCTGAAGAATCTTATTCACCACAAAGAAGCTTTTGTGAAACAGAAAGGTTCTTCAGATGTTAAAGGTTCTTTATGGAAACATTTAGACAAAAATGTTCTTCTATGGCATCGTGAAGCACCTTTATTTTTAAGAGTGTACAGGACTTTAAACTGCTGGTTTTGTCTGGCCAGAGGAGAAACACAGACTATTTCCCCGTTTAAATACTGTGAAGCTGCTTTGACACAATTTGTATTGTAAAAAAGCGCTATATAAATAATGGTGACTTGACTTTTATTTTGGTCTGGCGATGTGACGTCATAAGTCTGCGCCGCGCTCCTGCGCCTGTGATTCGGCTGAGGAGAGGTTTGTGTTTAAAGTGCGTAAATAAATACAAAGCGTTCAGTCTATTTATAGGTTTTACAAACGATCTGAAACAAACTATTTATTATCGAATGCAACATTGCTTTATTGAACATTACGGAACGATTTGTAAATGTAAAACCCGTCCGCACACGAGTGACAAACGCTGTCGCATTTCGTTCCCTATACCATGAAGCAGTTGTAAACACGAAGTCGGTCTCTGGCCAGCAGTGTTAGGAGAAACGGAGCTTTTTGAAACTCCAAGTCAATTGAACTAAATGCTCAGCAGAATGATTCACTGACGACACCTGCTGGTCAACAGTGTAAACGCAAAAGGAACACAAACGTGTAATGACAAACACATAGATATGGACTTCATATAAATTGTGTTCTTTTATTAATTTGCAGTGCTAGCTTTGGTTATTTGGATAAGGTCGTTTAGGGCCATTAACTGTCACACTGACTGACCCCCTTTCCAGTCTATAGACCACTGAACTAGGGAGCTTTTTGAGACGCACCCAGATATTGCCAAAAGTATTGGGTCGCCTCCTTCTAATGAACAGGTTTGACTACTTTAGTTATTTCTATGAGTACAAAATCTTAATGTTAAAGCATATTCTAGGAAATTGTGTGCTTCTAATATTATTGCAACAGTTTGGACAGGACCCTTTTCTATTCTAACATGACAATGCCTCTGTGTATAAGACAAGGTTCAAAAAGAAAATGATTGATTGAGTCAGTGTGGAAGAACTTGACTGGTCTGCATAAAACCAAGTCCTAATCCCAGTTGAACACTGGCTCTGGTGTGACTGTAAATGCAGACCTTGAGCCAAAAACTCATCACCAAACACCAATGACTTGTACATACACTATATAGACAAAAGTATTGGCACCCCCTTCTTTAGAACAGAAAAATGCACTTCCAAATCTGTGGCAACAACGATGGGAACATAATTCATGTATTTAAAAATTGTATTTCCATCTCTGCTGCAACAGTTTTGGAAGTGTCTAAAATGACTGAACCCATATGTACAAGTCATTGGTGTTTGGTGATGAGTTTTTGGCTCAAGGTCTGCATTTACAGTCACACCAGAGCCAGTGTTCAACTGGGATTAGGACTTGGTTTTATGCAGACCAGTCAAGTTCTTCCACACTGACTCAATCAATCATTTTCTTTTTGAACCTTGTCTTATACACAGAGGCATTGTCATGTTAGAATAGAAAAGGGTCCTGTCTGGGGGGTCCAAACTGTTGCTATAATATTAGAAGCACACAATTTCCTAGAATATCATTATATGCTTTAACATTAAGATTTGTACTCAAAGAAATTACTAAAGTAGTCAAACCTGTTCATTAGAAGGGGGCGACCCAATACTTTTGGCAATATCATGTATTTACTTTGGATTCATTTTTCTTTCTGTTAATTATTCTCAAACACACAGAAAAACTCCTGGCGAAGCAACTACGAGATCTATGTGACATACTATTATAAAGATGGCATTTCTTAAGCAGGAGATTGAAGACATGAAGATTGAAGAAGCATTCAGAGTAAAACAAGAAGATACTGAGGAACAAACAGGTTAGTTTCCATTCTCAAAGCTGAACTTGGACATTTGATCCTTGTTAATATGTTGACCTCTACGTAAATGAATGGTAAGAATGTCATATGAGTGGCCTAATTAAAGCAGTTTAATGTGTCGCCTCATGTGGACTGACATGTTGAGATCACATGACCAGACAATACTAATGCTGCCTTTAAGTGCACCTGCTTCCAAATTGGGCATACTTTATTACGAAATGAAAAACAATACAGAAGTACCCTAAACAAAACTAAAATACAAGTCTACTAACTAAATAATAAAACGTTTCGACCGCTGACACAGCTTGGTAGAGCTACTGCATGCTGTCTGCAATTGTTCTTCATTTAAAGGAACTGCATAATATTAGATGGATTAAATCAAACAATTAAAACATTTATAAGCAACACACACACTTCAAATCAGAGATTTTGTACTAAACTTCCACATCTTCTGTCAGTATCAGTTGTAAATGTACCATTAGAAGTTTATCATTAGATGAATGGGTTTTTTTTCTCCAGAACGCCATGTCTCAGTACACATGTGATATATTCTTCACATTAAGACCCACAATGTAAATGTGAGGAACAAACTCTTGATGGATCTTTTGTAATAGGTGGATTTTTTTACAGGCAGATTAAGATTAGCTTGTTTGTGATGCTGTGAGTGAGTGTTGTTTATTACTTATAGCTAAATAATAATACTGTCAATGTCAAACATATATTTTAATGAAAATAATGCAAATACTGCATTATTTTAATGGCTGGTAGGAAATATTTTCTCACTTCACTTGAAGTTGGCAGGTGTTTTTGTACCCTGTTTGCCCTCCTGCAGGTTTGTCTTTTCCTTTTTGAAAGTCTGATTTAAGCTTCATTTTCATTTTTAGGTTAGATATTAAGTTACCAATCACAGCCTGTTTTTACTCTGTACTGCTTGCTGAACATTTGTTTCCTTTAGGTGAATTAACTAAGACTAACACAGAATGGGTAAAGTAGAAGATATGAGAAAACTAGAGTGATATTTTATTTCTCTTAATAGCATTTTGAATGAAATATTATGTATTATAGACATATGTTTGTGGGCCCCATAAATTTAAAACAACAATATAGTCAATATGTTGCCCTATTACACATTTTGTCCACAATCATCTTTGGCTTAAGTAGGGTAAACGTACCCATTAAGCACACTTCCATTTTTAAAATCAGATCATAAAAAGAAAAAATAAGTTATTATGCTACTTAATGTCTTAACCAACTGATGTGTTTGTTACTATATACCTCCTGTAATTTCAAGTCAATCAGAGCATTGCACGCTGAGATGTGTGTTCACACTGTCTGGCAGCCATTTTGAAAGCTGTCTAAAAACTTTCACCAAAGAGGAGCCCTTTAAATATGCATTTTTTAGATGTTTAAGCCTTTATTTTGGGAAAGTTTCAGTACTTACTGTAAAATTAAGAGATTAATGTTCAGGATTTTGCATATTATAACCTGGAACTTGGATGTTGAAAATATGTACAGTTAGATACAAAAGATAGTTTTAGCAACACAGCGCAGATGCTACAGAACACAGTTAGCTGACTAGCTGTATAAGATTGTGTGCTACGCTAATATATTACTTCACAGGCTTTACTGGCTTGTACTTTATATACATAATATTATAAATTGACAGTTTATTGCTGGTCTGTGGTTTTACACTGCTGTGATTTTTAAAGATTTCATATTATTATTGTAAGGTGAGCTTAAAGGGTGCACTACTATGAAAATCACAGCTTCAGTGTGACATCAATAAGAAAAAGTATAATTTCATAGATATTGTTAATAATAGTTGTGCATATTAAAAGATGTATTAACTTAATACATTACCTAGTGTAATGAAGAGTCAGAAGCGGTCGGATCCATTTGCAATGTTTTAATAAGATCGAAGTCAAACAGGCAATGGTCATACAACGGTGTCAGGAATAACGCAGGAATCAGAATAGTTAACAATACCAGGCAGAGGTCAGGGCAGGCGGCAGGCTGGGTACAACAGGTTCAGAGCAAAGAGAGTAAGGCAGGCAGCAGAGAATCTCAAAGGTAACAGCAGTCCAGGATCATACACAGAATAACAATCAGAATAAACGCTCAGAAATGTTAGGCAGGCTAAACAAGACTTCGCATTGTCTCGAGGTGTGAGTGTGGCTTAAGTAGGGGAGATGATGAGAACCACCTGGCGGTAATTAGTCCTAGGTACGGGGCAGATGGGAAATGGAGTTCGTGAAATGGTTAATACTCGGGTGAGGGCGCCCTCTGGTGGCGATCAGAGAGAGCCACAGAGGCCTGGCTTGTGACAGAGCCCCCTCCCTGCGAGCGGCTCCCGAAGCGAGAACGATCCGGACGCCGAGGTCTTCCACGGGGTCTTGGGGCTGGTTTGTCCGGGTGGTTGAGATGAAACTCGTTGGTAAGGTTGGGATCCAAGATGTCCTGAGACTTCACCCAACAACGTTCCTCGGGACCATACCCCTCCCAGTCTATGAGATATTGGAGTACCCCACCTCGGCGTCGTGAATCCAGGATCTCTCGTACTTGGTAGGTCTCCTCGCCTTCCACGATGATGGGAGGGGTACTCTCCACAGCGGCCTCGTCCTGGTTCCTCTCTCCTCTCGGACCACCAGCGGGCTTGAGCAGGGAGACATGAAAAGTGGGTGAGATACGATAATTGGCTGGTAATGCTAAACGGTAAGAAACAGGAGTAATTTGTCTAAGAATCTTAAATGGACCCACGTACCTAGGATTGAGCTTCTTGCATGGACGGCGGAGACGAAGATCCCTTGTAGAGAGCCACACCCACTGACCAGGAGCGAGACTGGGTACCTCACGGCGGCGACGATCCGCTTGTTCCTTCACTCGACGAACTGCTCGTTGTAAGTGTACATGAGCGGCATTCCAAGTCTCCTCACTTCTTCTCAGCCAATCATCAACAGCGGGAAGTTCGGATGGTTCGCCAGACCAAGGGAAGAGTGGAGGTTGAAATCCAAGAATGCATTGGAAAGGTGTGAGGCCCGTGGCAGCCTTTCGAAGTGAGTTTTGGGCATATTCGGCCCAAAGCAGATATCTGCTCCAGTCAGTTTGATTGTTGTGACAGTAGGAACGAAGGAATCGGGTGAGCTCCTGGTTTAATCGTTCGACCTGGCCATTGGATTCTGGGTGGTAACCTGAGGTCAGGCTGACATTGATGTTTAATTGCTGGCAGAATGCTTTCCAGACTCGAGAGGTGAATTGAGGTCCTCTATCAGAGACGATGTCATCTGGGAGGCCATAAAATCTGAATACCTGTTGTAACAGTGCCTCTGCCGTCTCAAACGCGGTGGGTAGTTTGGTGAGAGGGATTAGACGGCAGGCCTTGGAGAATCGGTCGATTACCGTGAGGATAGTGGTGAAATGATTGGAACTGGGTAAGTCAGTTACAAAGTCTATTGCAATATGGGACCAGGGCCGTTGAGGTATGGGAAGAGGTTGTAGAAGTCCTGCTGGCCGCTGATGGCTTGATTTGGTTACATTGCAAATCTCACATTTCTGAACAAACTGAGTCACATCGGACTGTAATGTGGGCCACCAGAATCGATTAGTGACGAGTTGGATTGTGGCATTGATACCTGGGTGACCAGCGCTGGGTAGTTCATGAACCCACTGCATGACCCTAGGACGCATGTCGGTGGGAACGTAAGTCAGATTAGGAGGGCATTCTACTGGAGCTGGTTCGTTCTCAAGGGCCTCTGAAATTTCAGTCATTAAATCCCATTGCACCGGCGCTAGGATTATCTTGGAGGGCAAGATGGGTTCGTTGGCCTGAGGAGTCGGGAGGTGGTCGAATTGTCGAGATAGAGCGTCCGCCTTCCCATTCTTAGATCCTGGACGATAGGTTACCTTGAAGTCAAAACGAGAGAAGAATAGAGACCACCTTGCCTGTCTGGGGTTGAGTCGTTTGGCAGATCTGATATACTCTAGATTGCGATGGTCGGTTAGCACCAGAAAGGGTACCTTCGCCCCCTCTAACCAGTGCCGCCATTCCTCGAATGCCGCCTTCATGGCTAGCAGTTCTCTGTCCCCCACATCGTAATTCCTTTCTGCCGAATTGAGCTTGCGGGAGTAGAAGGCGCAAGGGTAAAGCTTGGGTGGATTGCCCTGACGCTGGGAGAGAACTGCTCCAATACCAGTGTTTGAGGCGTCTACCTCTACGGTGAATTCGAGATCGGGATTGGGGTGACGTAGAATGGGGGCTGAAGTGAATCGTTCCTTCAGCTGCTGAAAGGATTGTTCGCTGGCCTGTGTCCATTTTAGCCGTTGTTTTGTTCCCTGGAGCAAGGATGTGAGAGGGGCTGCTACCATGCTGAAGTTCTTTATGAAGCGACGATAGAAATTGGCAAATCCGAGGAAGCGTTGAAGTTCCTTCACTGTTGAGGGCTTGGGCCAGTTGAGCACTGACTGCACCTTGCTATCGTCCATGGTGACTCCTTCGGAGCTGATGACATAGCCTAGGAACGAGACTTGTGTTTGATGGAACTCACACTTCTGTAATTTGGCGTATAATTGGTGCTGTATGAGTCGCTTGAGGACTGTTCGGACGTGTTGCCTATGGGAATCGAGGGAGTCAGAGTATATCAATATGTCATCGATGTAGACTATGACGAATTGGTTGAGCAAGTCCCGAAAGACATCGTTGATGAAAGCTTGGAATACAGATGGGCTGTTGGCAAGGCCGAAGGGCATAACCCGGTATTCATAGTGCCCGGATGTGGTTGAGAAGGCCGTCTTCCACTCGTCTCCCTCTCGGATGCGGATTAAATTGTACGCGCTGCGAAGATCTAATTTAGTGAAGTACTTGGCAGAGCGGAGTTGTTCTAGTGCAGCAGGGACTAATGGTAATGGATAGCGAAACTTTACTGTGATGTCGTTGAGGGCTCGATAGTCTATGCAGGGTCGTAAACCGCCATCCTTCTTAACAAAGAAGAAACCTGCCGATGCTGGTGACTTCGATGGTACGATGAACCCCTTCGCTAATTCCTCCTCAATGTACTGCCTCATGGTTTCTGATTCGGGTTGTGACAAAGGGAAGATTCTGCCCTTGGGTGGTGATGATCCTGGAATCAGATCGATGGCACAATCATTGGTGCGATGTGGTGGGAGTTTCGAGGCCTTGCTCTTACTGAAAGCTTCGGAAAGGTCCTGATATTCAGCGGGTATTTCAGAAAGGTTCTGGTTCTCGTACCTCTCCTCAACGGAACAGGCGGTGGATCTTAGGTTTGAATGTAGGCAATGCAGTTGACAATACTCTGACCACTGGAGAATTTGTTGTGATGACCATGAAATTCGGGGATTGTGCCTCTCCAGCCAAGGTAGGCCCAGGATAACAGGATTGCGTGGGGATTCGATGGCAAACAGTCTTATAGATTCAATGTGTAGAACGCCAGTCTGAAGTCTTAATTCGGGGGTCAGGTATTTGATTCTTCCAGAACCCAGCGGTCTTCCATCTAGCGCCTCCACCGCTACCCGTGATTCACATGGAATGAGAGAGAGATTATGAGTTCTTGCAAATGAAATGTCAATAAAGTTTCCTGCCGCTCCTGAATCGATCATGGCTATTGTCTCAATGGATTCATTGTTACAGTGAATGGTAATAGATATTTCAAAAGAGTTGGCATGGTGATGCCTGGGACTCACCGTTGTTTGATCTCGTCGAGAAGGACGAGCGGTGCAGGTTGCTCTCAAGTGTCCTGACTCTCCACAGTATAGACACAAGTGTTGGCGGATTCGTCTCTCCCTCTCTTCAACGGAGAGATGCGTGGCACCGATCTGCATGGGTTCCGGTTCAGCGATTCCTTGACTAGCGGGTGTTGATGTGACAGTGCGATTACCTCGTCTTGAACGAATCAGATTATCGATCCGAATGGTCAGCTCCATAAACTGCTCTAGAGTTTTCCCCTCGTCCCGACATGCCAGTTCGGATTGAAGTTCCTCGCTGAGTCCCTTGCGATAAAGCAGCTTGAGGGGTTCATTCTCCCAGCCGGTCTGAGCAGCGAGGGTACGGAAAGTGAGTGTGTAATCCGCCGCTGTCCTGTCGCCCTGGCGGAGTGAGATCAGTTCCTCTCCTGCCTCTCTTCCACTGGCTGAATGTTCAAACACCTCACGGAATTGACGAATGAACGTGTTGTAGGATGGAAAGGAAGAGTTGTTTCCCTCCCATATGGCGGTAGCCCAATCCAAAGCTCTTCCGGTGAGTAGTGAGCAAATGAACGAAACTTGACTAGTCTCAGTGGGGAAATTGGCAGGTTGTTGGTTAATGTAGAGGTAACATTGCATTAAGAATCCCTTACATTTTCCCGGAGTGCCGTCGTATTTGTCGGGGAGAGATAAACGCGGACCAGGCGAGGCAGGAGGCACCGAAGAAACTGTTGGTGGCGGTGAGGGCGTGGTCGCGAGTGGACTCACCAGATGCAGTGATTGCAGCGTCTTCACCAACTCCTCAGTGAGCGACGTGAGCTTCTGCAATTGTTGGTGGTGTGATGCCAACATCGAGCCCTGAGCTGATACTTCTGAACTGAGTAGGGTCAACACTGCTGGATCCTGATGTGGCGAAGTCTTCTGTAATGAGGAGTCAGAAGCGGTCGGATCCATTTGCAATGTTTTAATAAGATCAAAGTCAAACAGGCAATGGTCATACAACGGTGTCAGGAATAACGCAGGAATCAGAATCGTAAACAATACCAGGCAGAGGTCAGGGCAGGCGGCAGGCTGGATACAACAGGTTCAGAACAAAGGCAGTAAGGCGGGCGGCAGAGATTCTCAAAGGTAACAGCAGTCCAGGGTCATACACAGAATAACAATCAGAATATACGCTCAGAAATGTCAGGCAGGCTAAACAAGACTTCGCATTGTATGGAGGTGTGAGTGTGGCTTAAGTAGGGGAGATGATGAGAACCACCTGGCGGTGATTAGTCCTAGGTACGGGGCAGATGGGAAATGGAGTTCGTGAAATGGTTAATACTCGGGTGAGGGCGCCCTCTGGTGGCGATCAGAGAGAGCCACAGAGGCCTGGCTTGTGACACCTAGATTATTTATTTAGCAAAACCTTGTCATTTAAATAAGTATGATTTATTAAAAATTGTTGCTGCTCCAATTAAGTTCAGGGTGCTTCCTTTAAGCTCTTCCACATTGAACATCTATGCAAATACTTCATAAACAGACTTTGAATATAAACTGATGGTTGTCACTTTGTTAATCTTTGTAAAATGGTTAATAACTTATTTTCACAGCTTTAAGATGACAAAATCGAGACATAACTATAGTTTATGCCCAAAGATGAAAGAGGCATGTTGTCCATTCAAAGAAGGAGCCATCAGAAACCTGTCGCATCTGTCCAGGAAAAAAGCGAATAAAGGCTGGAATAAACTACATGACTTTTGAAATTTGAACAGATTTTTTAAAACACTAGGCTTCATACACTTGCTGACTTTGTAAATAGTCACAAAGTAAAGCTGGCCATCATACACTAAATGACTGAGGATCACACACTACTAGTTGTGTAGTAATTTATTCAGACTACCAGTAATTCATTCCGATCACAACAAACTCGCACAGAAACGTGCACATTGCTGCTAGGAGACACATGACAAATGAAAACAATGTGTGTTCTAAAATCTGCTGAAAATATGAAAACATGTTTGATCTCCTCCAGCTGAAGCTAAAAAAATCAAAGTCTGTGACCATCATCCACTACGTGATTTTCTATTAAATATGTCGACTCTTTGGCAACTAGCATCAACTTCTGCAGACTGTAAATCGGTGGAAAATCGTGGCAGAAATCATGTAATGTGTTCCAGCCTTAAAGAGACTACAGATAAGTTGACATCCATTTAATAGGAGGCTTCATAATGAGGCTAGTTTGTGTGTTCATCCCCATGAATTAAATATTTTATTGGTTTGTTTTTTTGTTTGATTTTTGAATATGTGTTACTTAGCTGAACGTGGACGTGGTATGGATGTTGCAGTGTGCTTAAATGACACTTCACTATGAATATATAACTAATCAAATTGAATGCCTTGATACTTAATTTTAGTGTTGTTTTTTTTTTCTGATCGATTCTGTACCTTCATAAAACATTTTTTTCGATTATTCTTTAAAAAGCTGTTTAAAATAAACAAGAATTTTTAATAAAACATGATGTGAGCTTAATGGGAACTGGGGTGTGCTTAAAGGGTACAAAAATGTAGCCATTAAGCACAGCCAGACTTTTTGCATTTAATGATGTACAATTTAATTGAAATGTTTTTGACATTTAAAATAAAATTCAATATTTTTGTGAGAGAGTTTAATATTTTATTTGAACATAACTTCTTGTACTGAAACCGATATCTTGTGCACTAAAAATGTCTGTGTAGATTTTGGTGAGCTTAATAGGTATGTTTACCCTACCTCCAAAGTCCCATCAAGTAGGTCATGCAAGTCATTTAATCATTCATTCAAGAGATTTGTTCAAAAAGGCTGATTTATTTAGGCTTTATGAATGGATCATTGAATCATTGACTCATCCGATTAATTAAAAAACAGCCGAATCATTCAGGAACAAAACATCACGCTGTTTCTCGCAGACATGCGACGGTTCTGCTGTGGCTTTGTTGGGAGCTACTTTTGTTGCTGAAATGGAGCAAAAACAGTCAATATTGTGTATAAAATTAAGTCAAGTCACCTTTATTTATATAGCGCTTTTAACAATACAGATTGTGTCAAAGCACTTAACAGTATCAAATTGGAGGATAGAGTGTCAGTAATGTATAATAATAAGATTAAACATTAAATTTTCAGTTAAAGGCATTTCATTATTGAATTCAGAGATGTCACTGTCTAGTTCAGTTAAGTTTAATTAGTATCTGTGAAATCAAATTGACGATAATCGCTAGAAATTAAGTGTCCCCAACTGAGCAAGCCAGAGGCGACAGTGGCAAGGAACC
>JAFVLL020035562.1:0-23415 GCA_021397915.2 Tor tambroides | reverse complement strand
TGGGATCATTATTGAATATTTACGCTGATATATACCCAGTAGTTCTCATGGACCTGAAACTGTTTATCCACTATCAAAGCTTTGTAGAGCTTCCCAGCCATATGCTGTGGAGTGTAAGGGCATTAGAGTTAATTGTACCACAAGCTACAACCAAATCTTCCTAATGGCCCTAAACAAATGGACCATTGAAAGTGCAGGATGATACCTCTGTCCTACCTCTGAACTGATTACCCATAGCTAATTATCACTCATTTAATGAATGAATAAATTAGAAGCATAGAATATGGGCTCTCGTTATGCTCATTGGAAGCCTCTTATTGGGACAGAATGCATCAGACAGACCAAATGGATCAGGACAAATTGAATAAGGCTTGGGTATGAGAACAAAAGGGTGAAAGAGAAAATGAAAAGGAAAGAGAGGCTGGGAGAAATCGCTGCACCAATGAGATGCTCTATGGAAGTGAATTGGCCTGTGCTGTTTGGCACACTTGTCGGTAATCCACACACAGTTTGAATTGGAGCTCCAGCTTAGTCCAAGATAACCTCTCAATCACAGGAACAATCTCCTCTCTGCATGTCCTACGATCTCCTGGACTCGCCATAGTCTCTGATTTCCACACCACCGCTGATCCGTGGCTCTAACCATGTCTGATTTGCACAATAGAATGAACTGTTCCTCCTGGGAGAAGCACTGCCATTTGTGTTGTGCTGCCAGTGTGGCTCTCCGGCTCCTTTAAGGTTATTCCAGAGGTCACCAATTGCTATGTTTTAAATTATGTTCTCTCAGAGGGCTCATTTTGGAACTGTGCTGGGCAGCACTTTACCTGGCTAAAGAGCTCACATGATTCACGCAGTCCAGCACAGGGTGGGTGGCGTATGTAAATAAAGGGAAATTGTAGCATTTGAATTATGTTTTGGAGCTATTAGAACACAACATCTTTTTGACAAATAAGCTTTTTGAAGTCTTATGTAAGCGCTATGCACTGAAAACACAACGTAGATGTTTCTTAACCATTTTAGTTGATTTGGTAGACTGTAGTGCCACTCTTCTCTCAGTAGTGATGTTAGATTCAAGATGTTTGTTTTTGTTCACTAGGGTCAACTGATGGCAGCCATAGTGGTTTGAAAGTGAATGGACTCTTTTTCTCACTATGTGTCAGCCATGCTTAAGGACCACTTGTTAAATTACTCCTCTTATTGCGCTATTCAGAGCTGTGGCGCTAAATTTCATGCAAAGAGACAATCCATGGCCAACAAAGATAAATGGCTTTTACCAGACATCTAAACATGATTCTTTACGATAATAAATCTTGAACCCAATATATCAAAGCGTCATTCACCGCTTCAGCAGCCATATCAAGATGAATGAGGTGTGTCATAACAATCACATTAAATCAGCATTAGGCTGCCTGTGCCAATCAACATATGTCTTGCAGTCCTAATTATACCCATTATTCAGTCTGTAAAAAATTACTGCATATATTCAGAGAGAAATGAAAAATAAATATAAAAGCAGATAAGATCTGGAGTCTGCATTTGCACTTTCATTTGTTTATGTTTAGTTACAGTCCATTGAGCTACTTGATAGATTCATTAACACTGATGCATGCTGGGATTTTATTAATGGGCTAATAGTTATACTGCTGTCGAAGCTGAATGACTCTTAAGTGATTTTGAGCCTAAGATGAGGTTCAACAATTTGGTTTTAGTAGTCAGTACTTTATTGCTCCCAACATCATTTGTCCTTCCAGTGCTTGAAGTTTCCACTATGCATATCTGATCTGATCTAATCAAAATCAGAGGCCTATTAGCTATTAAATGCATTTTTTAATATATTGTTATTATGTATATACTTTATGTATACTACTGTTTAAAAGTTTTTTTTCTCTTATGCTCACCAAGACTGCATTTGTTTGATAAAAAAATTGTGTAAAATAACATTAATGTTATTAAATAATACAATTTAAAATAACTTTTTGTATTTTTATATATTTTAAAATATAATGTCATTTATTCCTGTGGAGGCAAAGTAGTCATCTCTCCACTCTTCATTGTCACTTGATCCTTCAGCAATAAATTTGATCTACAAATTTGGCACTCAAAAAGCATTTATTATTATCATCACTGAAAATGGTGTTGCTGCTTAATATTTTTGTGGAAACAGTGATACATTTTCTTCAAGAGTATTTGAATAGAAATTTCAATTCAAATTTGAGTTCAGAATTTATTTAAAATAGGACTTTACTGTTACTTTTGATCAATTTGGTACATCATAGCTTACTAAAAATATTACTTTATTAACTGTACTAATTATAAAAATATTAACTTACTGACCACAAACCTTTAAACTGTAGTGTGTATTGTGTTGTTTTATTACATTACGTTCTATTATATTACATTATATTAGATTAATTTAGTGCAAAACTATGTATTTTAACAGTAGCTTGCGTCATTGACCAGGCAGCTAATCAGCAGCTAAGGCTGGCCACACACTATTAGATTTTAAGGCTGATTTTAAACCCGATTTGCACCCCTGAACGATCTTTGGGTGTGGCCCGATTCAAGGCTTGTCGCAAATGATTTTTTTGTTCAAAAAATCCTCTATTGTGTGTCATTATTTAAGGATTATTTAACTGCTGCTGATTGAGGCGTAGCCCCCCTGAACTCAAATCGTAATTATCAAACATGTCTCCATTTGTTTTTCTTCTCAAGTCACGTTTGATCTCACGAGTCTCTGTGAGATCTCATGTCACTATGAAATCGTTCCTACAATCATCAAGTGTGTGGTCTTGCGTTCTCGTCGAATTGTCTATACTTGTTCAGAGGATTATAAGGCTAAAAATTAGTTGAAACTGTCTCCATGTCTGTGGTATCCCATGGTTTTAAAATCGTTTAAGGTTTGAAAATCGTCTAGTGTGTGGCCAGCCTAAGGAGACAGACTAATCAGTCATTTAATAAAACTTGACCAGATGAATTTAGTCACAAAGCTCTACCAAGTAGTTTGAGAGTGTGTTTTTTATTAACGAGAAGCTTGCACATCATTCCTAAGAGCAATACAGATACTCCTGGCATGTCTTGCCCTTACTTTATGTCTTTTGGCTTCTCTCCATTTCTCTTATTTTTACTGCTGTCTCACTGATATGCTTTCTGACAGCATGGGGCTGTTTAAATATATTTTTGGAGATGTAGATACAAACCAGGAGTATTAAGAGGGCTGACCGTGTTTGTGACAAATATTTAAAAAGGAACAGCTCAGGGGAGCTGGGACAGAACCCGCCTGTCAGATCGCCTGTCTCACGGGAACATTGCCACACTTGCCCTGATTCCCTCGCTTTTTTTTTAAAGGAGACACTCATGTAGATATATTCAAATGATCTTCTCCATAACCCACAGCGACTGCACAGAGAGAATATAATAAAAAAGACCTAAAGCCAGACCAGCTAACAAGATTTTGTTTCGTAACCAAGGAGAGAGTTAAGCAGTCGGATGAATTATTGATACAAACTCTGTTTTGACATGGTGAAGAGACGGATGAAGTTCATTTGAGCAAATTCCTGACAGCTCTTCAATGGAGCTCCACAGGCTTGAGTGAAACTCAGGCAGACGCCTCTCTGTTCTCTTTGCGTTTTGATGTTTTGGGGGGTTTGTTTGACAGTTTCATTTATACTGAAGTCTTCATTTTGATTTAATGTTATAATGAACTAATGATTTATTTTATCTTTTTCTTTTTGAGTTATGTAACAGCAACTGAGTTCTTCATATGTGTACATATAATCCATGCCTGCTAAGAGTATTACTGTTGCTCATACTTTAATCCTGAACAAACCATAAGTTTTAAGCTTTTGAGGTGAGCTTTGCTGTTACTTTTCTAAGCAGTTTTCCTTTTTTTGCCTGGCAAACAATAAAACGGACAATTAAAAGAGAGACCTGAACATATGTAGGGGCCATAACATCACACACTTGGCCTCATTTGACTTACCACCTAGCAACCACAAAGAACACGATAGCAACCATACAAAACACCTTAGCCTAATGGTGCTGAGTTTTGCATGTGCATTTTTTGTATTGTCTTTGTCTTCTTTGTCCTTCAGACCTCATAAATAATTGCTCTCGCATTGATTTAATAAAACACTGTCTGGCTGTCTGTTTGAATTTTGCAAATATGTAATTTCCAGCTAAGCAATATCATACAAATGTATGGACAAAGTAATTGAACTCATCACGCAGGGAGTGATTGATTTAAACCACAATGATTACGCTGTAATATAATCAGTCTAGCTGACCATGCTTGGTTTGCCCTCCTGCCACTTCGTCTTAACTCAGATTTAATGGAGGAATCTTATTGAATCTTATTGTAGCAGGTTTCCGGGCATCAGGCTATAACATAAGTCAGGACAGAGGTTGCTGATAAATCTGTAATGATTGTGGCCTATTTGTGTGTTTTCATTAGAGCCCTAAGAAAACTGTCAGTGGAGAGCCCCACAACTATATCAGCACATTGAAGCAAATGTCTTTTTTTTTTTTTTTTGCACCTTCCCTGACTCATAATCAAGTTTTTTTTTTTTCATTATAAAGAGGCTTGAAGACTCCTACATGTCTTTGATACACCTACATCTATGATTTCTAATTACTTTCTCCAAGGTTATTAGTATCTCTGTTCACTTTCCTAAGGATTCTGTCATAGAGCGTGGTACCACATCCATATGTTGTCCTCCTCCTTGATGAGAGGCATTTGTGCTACTGGAAAATCAATCCTGAGGTGATGCTCAGTCCATCACTCTCATATTTCAGTATATTAACATATTTTGTACTGTGTTGCCTATAGAAAGAGAGTTAGAGAGAGAAAGAGGGAGAGAGAAGGATGTAGGGCTGGTTTAAAACCTTGAGGTAGAATGGAGTGCGACTCCATAATTAAAGTTTAATCCTTTTTGTCGTTCACACTGCTCTGAGAAAGGCTGTAGGGGAAAGCGTACGAGTTTGATGAGTCTAATGGATTTTTCTTGCTCATACCTTTGAGTTTTTCACACCTCTGACACTTGAGTTGTGCACTGCAGACATCTGAATGGTATGTTATCAGATATACCTATCAGATGGTAATATTATCAGATAGTTGAAACATGCCAAAGACTTAACATCTGCATGAGAAATATATTTCAGTTCATCACGCCTCAAACATCCTCTATATTTCTTTCTTTTTTCACCTTCTGTTTTTGTTGTGTTCCTCATTCTTTTGCATTATTCAAATACTCTCTTCTTGGAGGATTTAAAAGCACAGCCAGACACTATATGAATTGTTGCTCTCAGTATAAAGTGAGATGGGTTTTTCTTCAAGCCGTCATAATCATTTTGGTTACATCGTGCTGCACAAAGAGTTTAGTGATCCGAGACACATTCTTCATGATTGACCAGCTGCTTGGACATCAGAAGCAATGAATAACTAATGAAGTCAGGAATCTGATCTGCCTTGCTGTGGAAAAGTGAGAATGAGTTTATGCCAGCTGAAAGATAATATTTGGGACACTTGAATGCCAATAAGTTGACTTCCTCTATTCACAGATGGAATAGGAAAGTGTGTTTCACAGTGGATGGCACGATGGCACAGTGTTAGACTCCATTAGAGCCAGAAGCCAAAAGAAAGACACGGAAATTCAGATTAAATATTCATATAAGTTAGATTTACTTTAGCAGCCTCTTAGATTCTGCATAAGGAAATGGTTATAATTGACCAGGCACAAGCCAGAGAGACTGACCCACACATTGCAGTTAGTATGTCAACATTAGGTCCACATAGAATCTGCCCTTTTTTGGCAAATATTTGTTTTGTAAATCTGGCTATTACATTTAATTTGATATGATGTTTAGTGAAAATGAGAGTGCTATACTCATTATCAAATTTGCTGAAATTTATTTTCCTGGCATAAATGAATCCAACATTGCTGTGCAGAGTCCACATATTGAGTCAGGAATTGCTGAAGAGCGGCCTTTTATCGCCAATGAAGCCGTTTTTCATTTTAACCTTAGTTGTTGGGATGAGAGAAAGAGAAAAAGAAATGCATTAGGTGTCTTGAGATTACAGGATCTAAGAAGGGCTTGGGGAATTGAATGTGGGGAACTCAGAAGAAACACGGCAAGGAATGAAACCCAGTCAGAGTAATACCTCAACACTCACTCCAAATAAATCTGCTGGCAGTTCACAGCTGTAAAACATTGTTTGGTTTAACATAAGAGAGTCAGGAATGACTTCTCAAATCCTTGACACACTCACTGTTGTTGAAAACACTGATAAAGAAATAATTGCAATGCCAGGGGGAACGGCTGTGTTTTGAATGCTTATTGATAGGTGGTTTCTCACTGGCCCAAGTAAAAAAAAAAGGGCTCATTCCTTTAGTGGAATTCTATGAGATGAGTCTGTTTTATCATCAGCCAGGTGAAAATCATGAGTCTGATCACTTTAGAGAAATTATTGAAATCATGTTATCTGTTTGAGAGATTGACTGCCTGATGTGACTAGCAATAGCCTCCGCTTTGGTTGCAAGAGAGAACAAACTTATAAATGTTACATTAGCTTGTGAACATTCGCCAGTGCCTGTGAAGAGTAAATCAGACGTTTTCCAGCTCAACTGAGCTTCAGTTCTCTCTCTCTGATGGCTGTCCAGATGAGAAGCTTGCTGGCTCCCTAGAGATTTGCGACAGGCCAAGTTAGAGGGTCCAATTAAACGGCCATGCTTGGTTTATTTTTCAGCTAAATTTATGCCATCGCTGTCTTTCAGCTTTTTTTTTCCCTGTTCATCGTTGTCTTGTTTCCTCCCTCCTATTTTCTTTCTGCATGCACCCATGGCATAGTGTAGATATACCCCATAACCAGACATACGTGGATAATAGATTGATTCTTTTGCACTGTAATGATAGCACTGAATTAGGCTATATGTGAGAGAGACTTTTTGGACTAGAGGTAATGCAAAAAGTCCTGGCAGCTCATTACCAGGATATTATGCACTCATTTTCTGGACATTTCTGTAACTCAAAAGCATATTAATGCAGTGTAAAATACAGGTAAAAAAAACCTGTTAAAAAATAAATATAGAAAATTCCTTCAGATTATTACAGCACATTGTGCTCTGCCCATTATGTTAGGTCTCTTGTCCAGGCCCAAAAGTAATTTGGCAGCTTTTTTTCTGCACTGCTTTTAGGAAAAATTGACAGTATAGATTTAAGCACTGTGAGATGTGTTCAAATTAGCCAAAATATTTAATTTAAAAACATGCAAGGGGCCGTGTAGTGTGCAGAAATTTGTATGTCAAGATTCTGGTTAAGACAGCATTGATAATTATTAACAATAATTAGGCCCTACTTGTTTAAAGCCATTTCTATCCATGTGACTGCACATTATACTGTGTAAGACATGGTAAGAGTGGATAAGAGTTAATCTCATGGTTATGTAAAAATAAAAAATGATAAATCTCGGAAGGATTATAAAGTAAAAGAATATACGAAATATCATTTGTGTCAAAATGTTTGTTCATTTAAAATGAAATGCAGTGCCATTTCAAAGAGTCAGTAGGATTTTTTAAAAAATCTAATACTTCTATTTAGCTAGGACACATAAAAACTGATGGAAAGTAATGAATATTTTATAATGTCAGGCTTTAGGTTAGATGAAGACAATGAAGAGTCAGAGTAACTGAAGTCTTTTTTAAATCTAACAAATACAGGTAGATCCAAAAGCAGGCAAAATAGTGTGGTTTGCACAAACAACACCAGACAAATGAAGAGTGCACAAGGAGGAACATAAATACACAGTGATGAAGAACTAATAACGAACAGCTGTGATGATTGAATTAGTGTCCATGGAAAGGAAAAAGGAAACTGACTGTGAATAAACTAAGTCTGCATCCCAATGTGCATACTATCCGTCCTAAATTCTATGTGATATTAGTCATTTTCAATAGTATTTAGGGAGATAGGGTGGATAGTATGCACATTGGGACGCAGGCTAAAAGTCTATGAAACTGAAACCAGCTGTGACAGTAAAATTACAAGTCTTTAATTAAAATTACTTTATTTACTTACTTTAAATAAATGTTGTTCTTTTGAAGTTTGTACATCAAAGAATCCTGAGAAAAATGTATCAAATTTGGAAATCTGTCTAATATGCGGAGACATTTTTTTTTTTAATGATCATGTGACACTGAAGCCTGTTGAAAATTCAGCTTTGCCATCAGAGGATAGATTACATTTTAATTTACATTTAAAAAAAAAAAAAAAAGTAATTTTAATTTGGAATACAATTTTATAATATTGCATTTTTATTTTTATTTTATTTTTAATTACTATCTTATTTTAAAACATTTTTTAAACTCTTTTACTCTTACTGGTCCCAAACTTTCGAACAGTAGTGTATATGACTAATGTAGTCTCACTAGACATAATTAGTGCAAGACCAACAGCAGTACACTGAATTGTAATAAGATTTTATCTTCTGGCACCCTTGTCTGTGCCAGGGGGCCTCGCCACGGCTTCCCCTATCTGTGCCCTGCTCCCCTTTCCACAGGGATAACGGCTCTGGTCACATCACAATTACTGCACTGGGGCAAACCGAACCTGCTACCTAATGAAACATTTCTCCTTTTGTGCAAGTGATAGTGTAGGTAAGGGTGCATGTTGTGTAAAAATGGAAAACTACTTCCATTAAAGGCAAGTCGGTCCAGTGAATCATATTCTGTAGTTGCAGGTCACACGTTCAGGAGAAACAGCAACTATCGGACCAGTCTTTTTTTCTCTGAGAGTGGTGAGTGAGGTGTGTTTACAGTGAGAGCTAGGTGGGCAGACACAGAGTGCTGAAGAGGTAATTACTTTAGGCAGCAGTTTGCGAACATGGGCTGGTGGTTGGTGATAGGTGCTGTGTAGTTGTTCAGCCTCATTAAGGCACAACATGCTGACACTGCATGCCCACACCAACACCACCAATAGCAAACCACAATGGGAAACTCTCAGTGATGCATTTTCACTGGAGCTTACGGCTGATACGGAGAACACTGAGCAAGCATGTTGATGACAGTAGAATGGGGATAGAAGGATTACACTGAAGAGAGTTGGATATTTGAAGGTGCTTCTGTTGTTTCTGTTTTCACTCTGGGGTTGTTGAGATAAGGGGAAATAATTGAGTTGCAGGTGTTTTTGTTGTTGTGTTTTTTTTCAAAGGTCTGGTTGCTCAGAGTGGCTCTGCAAAAGTAGCTAGGATCTTGGAAGGGGTAGTAGCCTAGATCTGTTAAAGGGATAGTTAAGCCAAAAATGAACCCTCAGTCTATTTACACTTGGCCACTTAAAGAATTTTTTTGATTGGCTAGCTAAGACCAGGTGTAAATTTGACTCCTCCCAACACAGCAAAAAATAAAAGTGTGAGAAGGTGTTATAGGAATCGGCTCCTGGGTAGCCAGATACCACAGCGCTACTTAAACCCTCATCTCCACAGATATGGCCTGTCGGAGATTAGTGTCTCTCTTCAGCAACCACTCCTAAACCGAAAATGGAACTCTCTGTTCAGCATTGAATCTTCAGTCTGTGGTATAAATTCTCTTACCAGTGCTGATATCGCTCTTTCAACTGTTGCAGCCTTTGATCAGCTGACGATAAATAAAATGCAGCACATATATTTTGCGTTTGGTGACAGCATCTTATATGCTGGCTCTGGGCCATCAAGCAGTCCGTTATTATCAAGACAACAGAGACAATAATACAACAAGGAGTTCAATACCATGAGATTGGAGGGCTACTTTGAAATGTAAGTATCCTTCTGGAGGAAAATATTCCTTTTTTTCAGGTGAACAATTGCTTTAATGATCATAGAATAGAGATCTGGTGTACAACCATTGGCCAGTTTCACCTTAAGAGGCTTTTAGTTTAATTATAAATGTCAAGAACCTTGGAACGTTGGTCAAGGTCAATTTGGAGTTCAATGGTTTGCTCATTGGAGCCTCCGTCTCGGCTGATTTGTAAGGGCTATTTTTGTATTTATAGTGACAGATCAGGAGGCACTGATCTGCACACCTGCTTCTTAGAGCACGGAGAAAGAGGGGAGTTGAATGGGTACTCATACATCATTATGTCATCAAACAGGGTTGTCCAGTAAGCCTGTGGGATTGAGCTCGCTGTGTTGTCATGTCCAGAGCCGAAGTCTCTGTGGTTCCAACTGACCCTTTGACCTGAACTGCATTTTCTCATTTTTTTAAACCTTGTGGCCTCTACAGCACAATGTTATATTTATTTCTGACTTTTTCTAAGAGGACTTTTTTTAGTTTACTTTTTAACTGTATTTGCTTGTTGTGTCTGAATGAATCCCGTTCCACAACTTCTCTGTGAACCCCAGAGTGTTGATCTACTGTAGTTTCTAAAGAGCTCCCTTGGGGGATCTTTTGTATCTGCTTAACAGATGTTAAATACTTGGAAATACTTCTGTCATATGAGAGCGAGCAAAGTGCTGTCAGCAGGAGACTGGGAGCATTTGGAAACTGTGATGATTGTAGAGACCTAGAGCTCACACGGGCCTCCCACAAGTCATTTGCAGCAGGTGAGCTGACTGTAGCAGGGCAGCATGCTGACAGATGGGTCGCTGAACCTCTGGAGAACAGGTGGGACTGTTTAATTGGGACTCTCCGGCTCACAGGCTACAAAACAGCCAACTTTCAAAGACCCTGGTGCTGCAGCTGTGCTCTAGAGATGTTAGCCAGTGGTCTGGTGCAAGAGCAAAGACGAGAACTGTCATTGTGGTCTCTTGAGGCTCAAGTATGTAGGTGTCAGTTAAAAAAAGAAGCATTCAGTCCTTATTATCCATCCTTATTTTTGTTTTCTGGTTGCAGTAAGCAGTTGGTTTTTATCTGTGTATGTTTCAGCAGGGCAATGATGCAATCTTATGACAATGCTTACCCAAAAAACCCATTGTGCAGAAGTTCTCGGGTTCACACCTGTTCCCTTCGTGTACAGCTCACTGCGGTTCAACAATAAGTTAAAGGTGCTGAATACACACACACAGTTTATCTTAGTCTCATTATGTCCTCACTTAAGCAAGCGGTAGGTCTTCTCTGTATGGTTTGCACCAATTGCAAAAAAGTGTTTTTCTTAATCAGTATTTTTATTTATCCTTCGGTTTTACACAATCCTTCAGAAAAGACCACCTTTTATATGAAAATGTTTAACAATATAAAAGTCTTTACTTTCATGTCTGATCAATTTAATGCATCCTTGTTGGGGGTGAAAAAAAAACTGATCCAAACTTTTGAACGGCAGTGTATGCAAGCTACGAACTGCTGTGATTTACTTGTAACTGTGTTTAGCCTCTGTGTGGCACTTACAGAATTGAAGTGGTCTGACTCTGTAATGGTTTACTTCCATCAATAAAGCTTTTAATACCGAGCAATAAAGGCTGCTCAGCAACTTTTATCGCTGTTTGCATTCACCATTTCCCTTTGTCCTTGACTAACTGAAAGTTCTTAGGAAAAGATATAGGCTAGTATTTTATTGAGCCTTTATATGAATGCGGTAGAGTTTCATATTCTTTAGATTTACTGTATTTACTGTACAGCTGTAGTTTTGTGTAGTTCTTCACCCCTGGCCAGGAATAATAATAATATTAATATTAACAATTAATATTAGTTTATTTTTGAGGTTGTTATCTCCTGAGTGCTTTCAGGTCGAATGGACCGGATCTGCTACAGTTTCAGAATTCAGTGACGGTCATTCTGAGCAGGTAAACGTTCAACAAATATTTGTATCATACCTGATGTATTCAGAAAACTTAAAATGAATAATACTAGCAGAGCCGAGCCTTTTTTATATGTATATTAAAAAGCTTTTCGTAAGATGAAAGACTTATTTGGAGTCTATACATAACTTACAATTTGTTCTGACTGATCCATTACTTGAATGATAAAAGGACTGCTAAATTAAACATGACACATTACAATATAGACTGTCAGGGTATCAAAGATCATAAGGACTAACTGAATGATGGAATAGGTACCTGCCAATCTACAGTTATGATCTGCTGAATATAAAATGCATTTTGAAATCTGTGATCTCAGAACCAGTCTTACTTTACGTAAGTAAACTTGAGAGTTATTATAGGTCAGAAGAAGACGGTGTATTGATTTTCCCCTTTTGCTAAGAGATTAAACATATTGGTGCAATTTAATGAGAGATTTTCCATCAGTGCATAACAAAAAAAGAAAAGCTCATTAAAAACATGTTTATTATTTGGTTTATGCATGGTTAACCCATAATGTCGCTTGCTGTAATATGCTTTTTTAAATCCTGCAGTGCACCATATCATGTAAAAATACACAATGGGCATAATTACCTCAGACCAAACCTGTGGTTTCTGTTTTTCCACATTTATATTCTACACATTTCTCACCTCATCAATAATAGCTAAAGGTGAGGGTGAAAATGAGTGGTCGCCCTGCTCTTTCCTCTGACCCAGTGATGTCCCAGAGCAGCCGTGTTATGAGGCCTGCTCCTCGGGTTTCTCTGCACGCTAATGATACAGAGGTTCTGGATCTGTGTGTGTGTGAGAGAGAGAGAAGAAGCTCAGCTTGTCAGTGTAAATGGCACCTTATATGTTGAGTGATGGAGATGCACTGACATTCATTAGTCTCTCTTGCTCACAGCTATGGATTCTCCATTCTTTACTCAATACCTACAGGATGCTGGGCTGGTGTTAAAGAAATGGCACGGCTTCTGCTCTGCCATTGTTTTTAAAGTGATAGTTCACCCAAAAATGAAAAATCTATTATGATTTACTCAGACTCATGTTGTTCTAAACCTATATTTGATTTTCTGAAGAATCTTTCAATTTATTTTCAACTTAACTGCTTATTTCAAGGGAATTAGATGTTTTTTTTGTTTGTTTCCTAAATCTTTCGTTTTTGGGGTGAGAGGCTTTTCTGGAGCCCTGACTAATCCAACTGCTATGGCCTTTTTTCTTATGGAAAGGCTACTATAAATGGAGGAATTGCTGTCTGTCAGCAGTGTGGCTGTTTCTACTCTTGGCGGTGTCTCAGTCTGTCCTCTCTAATCAGGTTTTCTTCAGTGACAATAGTTTGTGTGAAAAGGTGTGTGTGTGTCAGATAAAGAGTGAAAGCGAGACAGGAAAGAGAGATAAAGACATATAGAGAAAACGACTGAGAGAGCAGTTTTTTGGCTCAGAGTAATAGGTTTGGCAGGTGTTTTTGTGGAAAAAAGAGGGAGAAAGAGAGCCTGACGTGATGAAGGATGCGGCTTTCTGTTGAGTTTGGCCTTGTCCCAAATGGTGCTCTTGATGTACACTTACAGTCTTGAGGACTTGTAATGGTTGCCTCATACCCATGCCCATGATGTTCTGAAGCCAGTGAGTCATTTTAAGTTTTTTTAAGAGGGGTCCTCATGATTGCACTCTTTTGTTGAGATCACACTGGTCCTACAGTGGTTGTCTTCTAGTAAAAAAGTGATGTAAGCATTGTTAGTTGGCAAAGGTGGCAAAGTTTGGTGGCAAAGTCTTCTGATTGGCTAATTCTGACTGCGGAGTAGGAGTAAACATTATTTATTATCTATTAAGTGTTTTTAAGATTATTTCTTTGTACAAGTTTTTGTTCTGTCAACATTCATTACTGGAAAGTTAATATCTAGCTGCATTTAATAATAAAAAAACTTTAAAATTACTGAACAATAACATTCTTGGATAATACATTTATCAAGTCAAGCCTCATCAGACTTGCTGCTAATAATAAAATATATATTGTTGTTATTTATTTATTCAATTAATTGTTTAATTAGTTAGCTAGTTAGTTAGTTTGTTTGTTAGTAGAATTTAATACAAAATGTGGTGGAGGCTGTTTTTCTTTCCATAATCCACATATTCATCCTCCATGTTTCATGGGAAACCCCAGTGTGTTTATGATGTCTATGATGGGGTGACCCTTAGGCAACTATTTTCGGTCTCCTTTTAAATGCACTTAAATCACATGCTGTGCATATAATTGCATGGAACTCTACACTAAACTGATGCCACGACTTTTATAGTGCTTATAGCAGGATAGCAGAAAGGATGGGGTGTAAATCCATAATGGGCTAGCTATCTCTGTTTTGGCATGCAAGTGTGTTTTTCTTTGTTTCCACTTTCCAGCACATTTAAAGAAGTCAGCATTTTTTGTGAGTGGAACAGCGTAGACAAAAGGGAGATAAGAGCAGGAGATAATGGTATGTTGTTTAATTCATTTGTGTGGATGCTGACCACAGTTTATGTTATTTCCCCCCTCCTGCTTACTATGAAAGCTACAAACTCAAAAAGAGTTAAGGATTAATGATTTCCCCCCAGACAGGATTGGTAAGGGAGAAATTAAGATGAAAGAAACAAATTAGATGTATTCATTTATTTCATATTTAAAAATAGCACTTGGAATATTTTAGGTGATGGCATTTGTATTTTTTTAGTTTGTATATATTTAAGGCATTAATTAATAATTTGACATTGCAATTTGTGTACATGTAATATAAGTACAAATGCTTTAAAGCTTGGAATGTCATGAATTATGGATGAAGCTTTCAATTTCCCTTCTGTGTAAAATATGTTGTGTTCTCATCCTCTCTGATTGTAGGTTATAAAACCTTTACCTTGCTGTCTTCAAATATTTCAAGAGATGATCTCGGTCATTAAAAGCCTGATGAAAACACAAAATCAATTGAGGAGTAGGTTTATTCATCTACTCTGTAAAAAACGGGAAGGCACTGTTTTGTACAGCATAAGATGTGTATTTGTGACAGTGTGTTTAAACTCTTGTTCGGCAGTTCAGGTTTTCAGCTTTTTCGATTTGTACCCCCTCCCGCTTACATTCTGAAGGTAGATAAAAAGCATGTTTAAAAAAAAGATTTTTCTCACTTTTAACTAGCTATTAACTATGATTTGCCTCAGTAAACTCCTAATATGCTGCTTATTAAAAGTTAGTAAGGTACTTGTTAAGTTTAGGTATGGGGTTAGATTAAGTAGGGCCCTATGAAATCCCTTTTATTTTTTCCCAAATTCCGTTTTATTTTTTTCTAAATTCTGTTTTTTCCGCTTTAATTTTTCTGGATTCCGTTTTTTCCGTTTTAATTTTTCTGGACTCCTTTTTAATGGTCAAATTAAATTTTATTAATCAAAAAGCATGCCTAATTAATTAAAATCATGAAACTTTTACAATTTTTTTGTAACATCAACATTAATTTATTAAAAGTGTAACAAAAATGACATGTTTAGGGCCGTATGAAATGTTTTATTTTTTTCTCACCTTATGTTTTGTTACCAAATTCTGTGTTTTAGCATGTCTAATTATTTGAATAACATACAAAATTTATTTATTCTTACAATAGCCTTATGAAATGTTTTTTTCCCCCTCAGAAATTCTGTATTTAAATTTTACTGGTTATCAGATGAAGGCATAAAACATTGATTTAATTTATATTTTAGTGAATGAAAATTAAACATTTAAATTTTTGGCAAATAAAGGGGATTAACTATTAAAATAAAAATATTTTGTGATTATTTCTCAAAAAAAAATAAAGTTTTATTATTTTTCAACAGTAGCTGTGCGTAATATTACTACTTTCTAATAAATGATAGTAATATAGCCTATTTCTGGCACAATGCCTTTAATAAGTTTAACCGAACTTTTATTTTGACGGGTTGCCGTGAATACCTTTAAAGTTCTGTGTGTATATATGACGCTAGTTTTACTCAAATGAAATGCTCGTAAAGTGACTCTCAGAGCAGTTTTGGAGATATTGTTCATGTATATATGTCCTCATTGAGACGGCAGATGCTGAAATCACCGCGAACGTCACGCGCGATTTGATTTAAGTGTAATGACCTACTTTTGATTAATTCATCCAAACTTTGACAAATTCCGTGACATTCCACGTTAAACTGTAAATTCCGTTTTTATGACTGGATTCCGCAATTCCGTCCGCGTTTTCTGCATCGCGGAAATCATAGGGCCCTAGATTAAGGTATCTAAAATATGGTCATGCAGAATAAAGCATTAATATGTGCTCTATAAGCAAAAACAGCCAATATGCTAGTAATATGCATGCTAATAAACAACTAGTTAATAGTGAGAATTGGTCCCTAAACTAAAATGTTGCCGTTTCTTGTGTGCCTCAGTGAATCAGTCTTTCTAAATGAGCAGAAGGCCGTTGTCCTGCTCTGTTAGGACCCCACACCATTAAAGTTCAAACTTCTCTGAAGTCATTGTCATTTCAGACTCACTGTCTTGTTATACCACCCCCTCTAGTTAAAATATCTGCTTTTACCCTTCAGGCTGACAGTTTAGACTCTGTCTTTAGGTTTAATGAGAGTGTTTCAGACTGAGTCAGGAGCAGGATGGTCAATTCTGCATCTGGCCATTGTTAAATGTCATTCATTGTGCCATAACAATGTGAGGAGCATAGACAGGCACTAAATGTCGTGTTTTCACCATGGCTTTTGGGGCTCTTTCCTTAACATCTTCTGACACAAACGGAAAAGAATACCAAACCAAAATGCTCGTTATTCTGTTGCGTTCAAGCAATGTTACGATGCTTATCAGGGTGATAGAATCTTGGGAATAAAATGTGGGTTCTGTCACATAATATCTGGGATTATAGCATTTTGTTAAATAAATATATAAATATACAAAAAGCTTTTCTTTTGAAATTTTGATCCTTCAAAGAGTCCTGAAAAAATATATCTTGGTTTCCACAGAAATATTAAGCAGCATCTGTTTGCAACATATTTCTTAAACAAATGTAAAATGTAATTATTTTTAAATTCAAAATAAAAAAGGTTATTATTATTATTATTATTATTATTATTATAAGCATTATTCGACAATATTGTTTTTTTTAATTAAATAAATGCAGTATACTGTCGAATTTATCCAGTAATTATAATCTGTTTCACAGAATATTATATAGAATATTTATTTTGAGATTTGTCATGTTATGTTTATCAGTATTGTTAAATTACTAATGTCTTACAAGATTAACATTGAGGTGGGTAAATTATTTTTATAATTAAATTCACATTTAAATATCCACAGATATATTGTGCATCCTAGACTTTAGTCAGCTGTATAGAAAAGGTCAGGATTAGGAGTGGGATTACCGAAAATATCTGACCATGTGCTTTAGTTCTACTCAGAGGGTGTTGTGAATCTTTAAGGACGTTCTGTTATGTATGTAGTTTGTGCTGTACAATCACCTCTGAGCTATTAAAACCCAAGTCCAAAATCAGCTATGCAGCTAGTAATTGATTTTCCAGATCAATACTGTCTAGCCCAGTGCAGCGATATTTAAACAACCCTCAATGATAGTGGGAGACTTTAAACATTGTCTTATTTAAACTGGGCATGCAATAACAAGCTGTTATACTATCATAATTCATTGTAAATCCTGACCTAGGGATCATTAGCAGACAGCGTTGCTTATTAAGCAGTTGTTATTTTGAGGACTGCGGGCTGAGGCGTTGTTGGCATGCAGAGCGGATTGTGGACTGCTCACCCTGTCCTGCTCTCTGCTTGCAGCTCAGCTGACAACACACTTTCTTCATCCATCAGAGAAACCAGCACATCAATGTGAGACTTTGCAGAATTAGCACCTTATCACTCTCTCCTTCCTTGTCTGTTTCCTTTGCGTCTCCTTGCCTGTTGCTGTGTTCTTTTTGCATTTTCTTAGAATTTGAATATCATAGCATGTTAGTGAAAGTGTAATCATATGTTAATATATTTATATATATATATATATATATATATATATCATATTGGTGCGTTATTAATAAAAATAATAAAATTTTCAATACATTTCAAACCTGTATGAGCTTTGTTCCATGTGGATTGCAGAAAAGCAGCTCAGACATTCTGCCTAACACATTCATTTGTGCTCCACTGAAGAAAGTAAGTCATACAGGTTTGACATCACATGAGGGTGAGAAAATGACCAAATTTTAATTTTTCAAAATTTGTGTCTTTTCTTGAGCATGCATTCTTCCATATCTGCCAGAGGTTTTTCCACTGAATGTCATATACAGGCTCCCTCACTCTTTCTTCCATCAGCCTTAATTAGCATTAATCACTTCTCACACTTCTGGCCTTGTAAAAGCTGCCAGCTGCCAGTTATTAGTTATTATTCTCGTTTAGGTAAGGGAAGGGGACGTGGTGTCAAAAGTAGCGTTCTGATTCACAGGGTTCCTTCGCAGTGTTCACTGCTCTCTATGTGCGGAGCAAGATATTTCTGTAGAAGTTAATTGTACAAAATTTATCGTTTGGAATGGACTGTCACGTTATCAGATAATAGATTCAGGGTTTCAGGTATCGTAAAATATTTTAATTCATATTTATTTACACTATATTTAGTGATCCAGTGCACAATGACAGGTGTGTAAATTTCCCTCTCCACTTGTTCAATGATATATCACTGTGCATTTTATATAATTGTGTCTTATTCGGTTTGCAATCTCTTACAGACTAAACGTATACGTTTCTTTGCAATTCAGATATGATAAGTGAATGGCATGGATTACTTTCAGGTGGTTGGTATATTTGGGAATAGATTCACTGTTTTCTAGTTGATTATTAGCATGCATATTACTAGCATGTTTGCTGTGTTGAATGACCCTATTCTAAATCCCTTAACCTGACCTAATACCTGAACATAACTACTGCTACAACGACCTTAGCAACTATTAATAAGCAGCAAATTAGGAGTTTATTGAGGGAAAACTAGTTAAAGGGATAGTTCACCCAAAAATTTTGTCATCACTTACTCACCCTAATGTCATTTCAAACCTGTATCAGTTTCTTTATCCTCCTGAGACCCTAAATCCTCAGGGTAGAGATACATTGTATATAATGGGAAAAACCTCTTATGATCATTTCACACACATACTGTACAAAGCAAAATGGTATATCAGATCGTTCTGTTATATCTTTCATAACATAGTTGAGAATAATCTTTATACAAAGTTTGGTATAAAAAAATCCTGAAACCTAAAAATTTATTGGCAATTAAAATCAATTGTTTTTTCCTATGCATGTTCATTCGTGTATTTTTATTTCCTTTTTTTTTTTTTTTTAAATTGAGTCCTGGTGTCCCCTACCGAGGACAGCATAACATATGATTAAAATATAATTTTTTAAAAATATTTATTTTTCAATTTTTTTCTTATGCTATAAACAATGTAATTACATGGAAAAAAAAATACTACATCCACAAAACTTTTTTTAAAGGTTAAGTTGAACATAAAAAAGATATTTTGAAGAATGTTGGTAATCAAACAGCTGATGGTCCTCATTTACTTCCAAAGTATTTCTTTCCCCACTATGGAAGTCAGTGGGGGCCAACAACTGTTTGCTTCTTCAAAATTCTTCCAAAAAAATAAAAAATAAATAATATATATATATATATATATATATATATATATATATATATATATTGTGTTCAACATAAGAAAGAAACTTATAGGCTTACAAGTTTGGAACAACATGAGGATGAGTAAATTATGACAAAATTTTCATTTTTGGGTGAACTATTCCTTTAATAGTGAATATGTGTTCCCTAATCTAAAGTGTTACCAGATAGTTTTTGTGGTCATTTCAAAATTTCAGTAGTGGAGTCTGGACTGGTTCATTATTTTCTTTCTTTTGAAAACACAGCCCTCATTTAGCTACCATCAGCCAAATGACCTGATTTAGACTTAAAAATACTTTTAGTGAAATAGTCTGTGTATGTCTCACTCCCAGTCATTTATTTACATTTAGTTTGTTTTGAAGATGTACCTCTGACTCACAGGCATTGTGGGGTATTCAAGACACTAAAACCCTTTTAAATTTCAGATAATTGATTTTTTTTTTTCAACTAGCCTGTCTAGAATGTCAGTCAGTCTTCTCTCTTAGTTTTAATTAAATTCACGACTGAGTTCCATCAAGGTCATATGCCAAGTTTGGATCGATAAAGAAGGACTGACCAAAGATTGAACTGGTTCGATAAATCTATAACTTCGCTCTAGTCCTTCAGCTGGAATCTTCTGAAATACAGTGGATGTTGGAAAGGATTATTTTTTCTTAATCTCCTGCCCTCACTTTCTCGTTCTGTAGTACAACAGTACTTGACGGTTAGTCACAGACATGCTTGTTTGATTTCCTTTATTGTAGCAAAGGCAGTGTGCCTTTTTAAAATTCCTCCTCTTGCAAGTAGTATCCCTTAGTTCATTTTATAAAGCACAGAAAATAATTATCAGTTCCAAATTAAAACTGTAAAAAGCTCTTTTGTTTGTTTTCCTTTTTGACAGTTGTTCCTAAGTTTGGTTTATACCATGACAGTTGTGAAATCCAACATTGAATTTTACAGTATTGTGCACTGTAGCACTAAAAATACTGTTTGGAAACTCACCACTTGGAAAAGGTCAAAATTCGCTTGAAAAGCCACCACTGATCTCACAGTCTGTATTTCACCCACCTATACTTTGTGGATTACGTTAGAAAGGACTGTCTTGCAGCTGATGCCGAAGTGAAACCGACTGCTTGCCATCTGTACGATGCAACAACGTTATTTCTGATAACAGTGCCATTTTCAAGAAAGTCTCTGAGAAAATGATGTCCAGCTGTGTCAGTATACCATTCTGGATGCTCTCATCTGTTGTGGTTAGACATCATATTCCACAAGGTTAAATGTGCTTTGAGGGAAAAATCTGTTCCAGCATTGACTTACAATTCTGTGGTAAAATGTCAGTCGATGAGTGGTGGCAGGTGGACTGGGATATGAAGCGAAAGATGCATTAAGGTTGGGCTGGATCATATGAGATTGATCACGCTTTGCCATTTTGGCAACTGATGCACAGCAGATGTGTCAGAGTTTCAGTATCGCATGTCTGCTCTGTCATGATTGTCACTGTCCATGAATATGATATGCCTATGAAAATTGAAAATATTTTGAATGATTAATGGTTACTAAGAAGATTCTGCTCACAATATGGACCAAGACATCAAGAGTGATGTCAAATTTAATAACCTAAATGGTGAGCATAAATGGATTACAACACTAAAGGCCCGGGTATACTTACTTTCCGCGTTCCATTCCGTCTCACGCACAGCCGCGTCTGCACAGCTTTCAAAGTATACTCAACCGCGGATGAGTGCGGACGAGCGTGACACATGCACAGTACCACCTACTTGACTTGCGCTTCACCTCGCGCATGCGCTGTTGTACGCGCACAGTCCGCGCGGTCTCAAAAAATTGCCTGCACGCGGACGGGGTGCGCAGCTGTCCGCAAGCCCTTCTGATGACGAAAATGACGTAATGCGGAAAGTGCGTGGACGCGGACGGCCGAAGTATACTTTGGCCTTAAGAGATGCGATTGTATTCATTCTTCCGTTCTGTACACACAAAGGGTTTGCTTTAGAGAGCCAGAGCTCCAGGACACATGTTGTCTTAGTAACTTTAATGAGAACTCGGGGGACAACTGACCTCTCACTTTCTCTCATGTTTTGTAGTGAGTCCTGTATACACTTTTTTAAAGATAAGATTTAAAAAGTTATGATTATAGTATTAATGTAATCGATTTGAATTTAAAAATTATTTGAGTGCATCTGTTAAAATATCTATATTTTCTTTTCTTTTCTTTTCTTTTCTTTTCTTTATCTAAATAGATAAATAAAAAATTTGTATAGACAAAAGACTCTATTTGCTTGTTTTATGCCTCTTTTATACTATTACAAATAGGTTACATCTATATACTAGATGTCCATACATAAGACGGTGGCTTTGTTTTCAGGATCATCATTTAGAGGATCTGCTACTGAATCCGTTTGATATTCTGCTCACTGCTCAGTGAACATGGGGCCATGTTTTGCTACTTTTCTCTGAATAATGGCTTCGACTGTGATGCTAAAGTGCTGTAATATTGAAACTCTGTACCGCAATTTGTTTACGTTTCGATATTGGAAGGTATAATTCCTTGAGAGAGAAAGGAGAAAGTAATTGACTTTATTACATTAAACTAGCAGATTAATGAAATGACAACGTTTTTCTTTTTCCTCATTTAAAGATCATTGCATTATTTCTTCCACTGCTATCTTAGAACATAGCACATTATGGTGGGTTAAGTGGCTTATATTCATATTTTTTGATACATGATAGCTTTAATGACAGAATTAAGAATTACAATTGGCTACAATGCGGCAAATGGGTCTGAAATGGCCCTGTGTATGTATCATCACTTTAATGGTGACTCATGAAATACTGTAAGTGCATTTGCATGGTTAGCTATTTTTTAGCACACTTGATTCAGTTTTTTTTCTGTTCATGCCTTAATGCACGCATAATTCGGCTTATGGTGTTGTTCAGAAGTGAGGAGAGCGTGCTGTGACAATAATAACTCTGTAGCAAGGCGTTTACATTGTAGAACTGGCACAAAATTGGTCTCATTGGTTATTTTCATAGCTAAAACAGATTTATCTGTTCTCCGTTCTCATGCATAGTGTTAAAAAAGATTGATCAGTGTGGGCCTGTGTGTGAGTTTATAGGTCATTTCCCCAGGATCTTTCACTAGCCCTTGAGAGCCCTCATATCACCACATGGTAAATAAATCAGCCTGTGCAACTTCCCTCTGAAGAGATTTAATTTACCTCACAACCAGTGAGCTGGAGAGGGCTGTTTTACTCACCTGCCGATTAAAGGGAGGCTGTAGCCACAAAAGAATGAACTGAGATGGAAAGGAAGAAAGAAAAGGGTAATGCCTTTTGAGGTTATGATTTAGAAATCCTGTTTTTGCTCTTAAAACAAGTCAAAACCAGAGGTTAGAATACAAGACACGAAAGATATGCCTAGTATTTGTAGAACAAATGAAGCAGCCAGTGCACCGAATACATCATTTCATTATTCACATAAAACTGCCTGAACATTTAGCAATTAATAATGAGCCAGTCAAACCCTCTCAGCTTCTGCAGAGAAGACACGTTTGTCCTCCTTTTCCATTAGCAGTGTCAAAATAGCCAAACCGAGTGTCTTTATTATTCTTTTACAAGGCATCAGCTTGTTTTGTTTTTGGAAAAAATATTTTGACAAAAATGTAATTAGACATAAACTTATGGCTTTATTTATCAAACAAATATAAATGATGGTACAGTGGGATTTTAAGGCATTATTCTTTCAGAGCTTATGATTTGGTATTGTATTTTACAGTAGGCAGTAAGAGGTTGAGATGTAACTGATGAATTGTTTGTGTGTACTGATTGCATTTTTAAAGGTTGATGACCCATTTCATGTTCATATTGAATAAGTGCATTTCGAGGGGTGAGAACCAGGAGGGCGTAAGTGACATTTTTGGTGAAATGGAGATATATACATCAAATGAAAGCTCTTAATGAGCTCTTTCTA
>JAFVLL020035561.1:17500-49715 GCA_021397915.2 Tor tambroides | reverse complement strand
AAAAAAAATAATGACTTTAAAGTATATACAGTATATACAGAAATCCTTAAAAAAAAAAAAAACTACCTTAAAAAATATTAATTGGAGCAAAAAGTGTAACCTTGGCATCCCCTATATTTTAGTTTGGATTCAACTAAATTATAATAAGCAGTTCATACATTAGCATTGGTGTGGGTGACTGACTCATATTGCCGTGAGGCATGATTAAACACCATGGCTGAACGGTGACCCACAAGCAGCCTATGGCGACCGCTTCAGTAATGCTTTCTAAATATTTTGCCATTAATGCCATGTAGTGCAGACTCTTGATATTTATCCTAACATGCAATGACAATAGCTGACCTTCTGCATGGCCCTGTTACTCAATACAGCCAGAAGCACTGTTCATTTCGATGGGATTGTTGTGTAATACAAGATTATGTGTAAAATTACATGTCTCATTTCATAAGATGGCACTCCTCACCCCAACTCATCAGAGGTCAGGAGTCGCCAGTGATTTCATGTGTGGTAGACAACACACAGAATTTGATCAAAATCCGTTGTACTCCACAAGGATGATTCTATTTCAAGGTATTACTTTTTAATACTTCATTTTTTTCCTCAAGGCTTCGCAGTGTTCATTTCGCCGCCCAAACGGAGGCTGAGTAAGCAAATCGATACGGTAGCCCAGCATGTCGTCTGGGGTTTAATTTGCTGTACCTTTGTAAGTAATCGAAGAATCTAGAAACAACTATTCAAGGTAAACAACCAAATGCATTAAAATACCAGAAAGACTCTACAGTACTGTAATTCATGAATACTGCAAGCCGCATATATGTCGACCTGAAAGGACTGCATCAGATCTCATAACACACCGGATCAGCAATACCAGACTCCACTACAAAGGGTATTCTGTGCATTCATGTCCGTTTTGAACGCTGCACACTGAAATCAAAGAACTTGTGTCAAGTGATATAACAGAAAAGAGGTGATTGTGAATGCTCTCGTGTTTTGCTCCTCTGCCCACTGTAAAATGTTCTAGGTCAGTCCTTTACTGTGGAAATGTGACTCAAGACACGGAGGGCATGTAGACGTGTGCTGCAGAAATAGTAACTGAGAAACAGAGCTGTGATACACAGTGTGCTGTTTCCGCTCAGTACCGCTAATGAGCCAAGTCAAGACAAAGGGCTGGAAAATGATTTCCTCTCCCTTTGATTGTCCAGCGTTTATGAGGACGAAGCTTGAGCGGAAAAGGGGGCGAGCTTTTCATGATGGGAGAGAGATGTTCACAGACTAACATCCAGCCAAACTAAACAAATGTTTCAGCTGCCAGTGATGTGTTTCCCAAAAACATTGTTAGCCAACTGTACCCGCAAGTTACGTCATTACCATTAGCAACATAGTTCAATGTTTGGCATTTGACCATAGTTCCAAAGAGCATTCCCAAACAGCATTGCAAACTTGTGTAGCTGGAACTACAGCTCTTGACCTGTTCTTAGCATAAGATCATGCTCTTGACCACAATTAGCAAGCTAACATGCAGTATAAATGGATAGCAACTGATTACAGGACTGATTATCTGGATTACGTAATCAGATTCCAAAAATTAAGTACTTGTAATTAGAGTATTACATTATAAAATGCTCATAATCATATCACAGTTACTTTTTATGGATTACATGATTACGTATTATTCACACAATGGCAGTAAATTATTCATAATTTCTTGATTCTCTCTAATTCTTCTTTTTTCCTCTTTTAAATGTTCCTTTCTAACAATACTACTGCGTGTCATACCATTCAGATTATATTCACAAATACAAAAAGAAAGAAAGAAAGAAAGAAATATTTCAAGGAATATATATTTTCTTTCTCTTTGCTTTTTTATATTAATATGGTATGCTTAATGGAAAGTTTAAAACATGTTTGATAAAAAGTAATCTAAAAGTAATCTAAACAAAATGGTAGTTAAAATATATTACCTAAAATGAGTAACCTAGATTAAGTTACTACCAGAGTTGGGTATAACGCGTTACACAGTAACTGAAGTGTTACTGTAATCTAATTACTTTTCCTGGTAACGCAGTAATGTAATACGTTACACTTTAAATTTATGTAATTTGATTACAGTTACTAATGTCAATAAAATTACGTTACTTAAGTTACAAATGCAGTGTTAAAAAATATGAAGTAAAAATCATGTTTTGCACATCCTTTAATAAATCAGTTGAGATTGCGAGCTAAAATGGAGACGAGTCCTACAACATTTAGATGCAATGAAATGTTGCCTAGCACTCGAATTCACATATTTTAGTCTGGCATTATAGTTTGGGAAAAGTTCATCAAGTGAATGTGTACAAGTTTATGTCACAGAAACACTAATATAAGTATAAATGACTCATCAGAATGAGATTCTCCGCTGGATTAAGCCGCGTCGCATCGCATTCTTCTTCTGAGGTAAATGCAAGTCTTATTCCTCACAGCGTGTCTTCTACCAAAAGTGTAAAGTAGCTGAGATGAACTTGATGAATCTTTATTTGTTTATAGAGGTGATGTGGAGGAAGTTTACATGTTCGCGCGTCTCAAGCCTGGTTTCGCGTGGATGATTATCTTATAGCGCATGATGTGTGTGGGCATGATCACATTATAGGTGAGATCAGACGGGAAAGACTGTACCTCGCGTTGGTTTCATACTGATTATTTTATCAGAGAATATTTGCTTTCGACATGACTTACTTCATTTAAAAATAGACACTTCAAGCATTCTTTAGATATATTTCTCATGTCATTTTCGTTCATTTTAGTGACTCGTTCCAGGAAGATATTCGAGGAGACTGAGAATGCAGAAAGTGCACCCTATTTGTTTTCTTTATTTTACAAAACCAAAAGGTTTTGTTGATATTGCGAGTGTATACAAATAATACTTATGATTTTTCTTCAGTCAATATTAAATTAATGAAAGAACAATGAATTTCACTTTGTAGTGTATTTTTTAGGTTTGATAACTTGAAATGTAAAGTAAACTTGAAAGTAAGTTGAAAGTAAACTAATTAGTAATCTGATTACTTTTTAAATGCAGTAATCAGTAATGTAATCAAATTACAATTTTAAAGAAGAAATTAGTAATTTGTAGTGGATTACTTTTTTTGAGTAACTTACCCAACACTGGGTACTACAGTTTTTATCATGTAATCTGTGATCAGTAACGGACTAAAATTTTGTAAGTAATCTACTCAGCTCTCTCTCTCTCTCTCTCTCTCTAGCAACAGTAAATAGTTAAGAAGTCCTTAGATGTCATGTTCATTAAAAGAATCACAGAAAAATTGTGTTAAAAACTGCTGACTGAATGAACCATATTACTATGTGAGTAAAATGTACACCATTTACAAGCTGCATCATTTAAAATTATATGGACTGCTTTCTCTTGTTTTATGCAAGCTTTTTTCTAACTTTTACTTTTCTAACGTTACTATGATGATACAAGTAGTGAAAGCCAACTATAGTTTATAATCACTAGCCACCATGATTTCATTGTAAATAAGATCAGCTGTGCAGCTTTAATGGCTGTACTCATGCCGCAGAGGTCAAAATCTGCTGGTTTCAAAGCATTTTACTGTAGCTGGTTTCCCATTGTCTTTTTTAATTGCTACTTTCAAAACTGTCACTTTGGGGGAGTGGGGGGGGGGGTTGTTTTTTTCTTTAATATGAGAACAACTACAAAAAAATAAACCTTATCTGTTCAGAGGGCCAGGTCTTTTACAGTATGTGGCTATTACTGTTTCTAAACTGTGCATTTCAAATCACAGACTTCCTAAAGTGTGTCATCTCTCAAAAAGTCATGTCCATTTTTATCACATCCATAACGTAAGTGGATTTCTCAATTTAAAGTGGAAGGAAACTTATCTAGACTGACATCTGGACTGTACCTGCAGGGGGTTCGGGTTATTATGCATAATAATACTTCCACATACTAGTGATTTCTTTCTCAGTGAAGTTACATTTAACATTTTTACTGCAAATGTCACATCCGTTGAGATGGAATTGTTCTTTATTTGTACCTAACTGCTGTTCAATTATTATTGTTAAAAATTACCTTCTTTCTGAACCATTAGTAAAAGTACATGGAGGCAGTGTCTGATCTCTAGTAACTCTAGTAATCTCTCGTTTCTCCAAGGAAACAAAGAAAACACTGATCTTTTGTCCACTGGTGTTGCTGTTGGACAGTATTACTTTAGAAAATGAATAATTTACACACTATTTCTTCAAATATTTAACACATTTTTTTTTACTTTTATTTCCTCATCTGAATTTGAGGCACTGCTTTCAGTATATCTTCTAAGCAAACATCTCAGCTGCACATCTGAACTCTTAAAGACCAACACAATCTCATGGCACATCATGCAATATAATTGTACAATATTTGTAAAATTTCATTTGTGAGTTTTCATACGATCTGCTTACATCCCAGTGATGGTTATGTTTAGGGTTGGGCTTTCATGCTTGGTTTTTTTTTAAAAAAAAAAAACAAGAAACAAAAAAACATTTTCATAGGTTTCATATTGTACACTGCTCAAAAAAAAATTAAAGGAACAGTTTGAAAACACATCGCATCTCAATGGGGAAAAATATAATGCTTGATATCTATACTGATATGGACTGGATAATGTATTAGGAACAAAAGGATGCTGCAACTCAAAATGGTACTCAGTAGTTTGTATGGCCCCCACATGCTTGTATGCATGCCTGACAGCGTCGGGGCATGCTCCTAATTTCTTCCCAGATCTGGACCATGGCGTCACTTAGCTCCTGGACAGTCTGAGGTGCAACCTGGCAGCGTCAGATGGAACAAAACATAATGTCCCAGAGGTGTTCTGTTGGATTTAGGTCAGGCAAGCGTGGTGGCCATTCAATGGTATCAATTCCTTCATCCTCCAAGAACTGCGTGCATACTCTCGCCACATGAGCAGGGCATTGTCATGCACCAGGAGGAACCCAGGACCCACTGCACCAGCGTAGGGGCTGACAATGGGTCCAAGGATTTCATCCCGATACCTAATGGCAGTCAGGGTGCCATTGTCTAGCCCAGGGGTGCCCAACCCTGTTCCTGGCGATCGACTGTCCTGAAAAGTTTAGCTCCAACTCTAATCAAACACACCTGAAGCAACTAATTAAGGTCTTCAGGATCACATGAAAATTAAAGGCAGGTGTGTTTGATTAGAGTTGGAGCTAAACTTTTCAGGACAGTCGATTGCCAGGAACAGGGTTGGGCACCCCTGGTCTAGCCTGTAGAGGTCTGTGCGTCCCTCCATGGATATACCTCCCCAGACCATCACTGACCCAGCACCAAACCGGTCATGCTGAACGATGTTACAGGCAGCATAACATTCTCCATGGCTTCTCCAGAGCCTTTCACGTCTGTCACATGTGCTGGGTGAACCTGCTCTCATCTGTGAAAAGCACAGGGCGCCAGTGGCGGACCTGACAATTCTGGTGTTCAATGGCAAATGCCAGTCGAGCTCCACAGTGCCAGGCAGTGAGCACAGGGCCCACTAAAGGATGTCAGACCCTCAGGCCACCCTCATGAAGTCTGTTTCTAATTGTTTGGTCAGAGACATTCACACCAGTGGCCTGCTGGAGGTCATTTTGTGGGGCTCTGGCAGTGCTCATCCTGTTCTTCCTTGCACAAAGGAGCAGATACCGGTCCTGCTGATGGATTAAGGACCTTCTACGGCCCAGTTCAGCTCTCCTAGAGTAACTTCCTGTCTCCTGGAATCTTCTCCATGCTTTTGGGACTGTGCTGGGAGACACAGCAAACCTTCTGGCAATGGCATGTATTTGGACTGCCTGTTAAACCTCTGTAGGGTCCAGGTATCGCCTCATCCTACCAGTAGTGACACTGACCCTAGCCAAATACAAAACTAGTGAAAAACAGTCAGAAAAGATGAGTAGGGAAAAATATGTCAGTGGGCTCCACCTGTAAAACCATTCCTGTTTTGGGGGTCGTCTCATTTTTGCCCATCTAGTGCACCTGTTGTTAATTTCATTAACACCAAAGCAGCTGAAACTGATTAACAACCCCCTCTGCCACTTAACTGATCAGATCAATATCCCAGGAGTTTAACTGACTTGATGCTATACTCTGATTAAAAAGTGTTCCCTTCTGAGCAGTGTATAAACGTATGCGAAATCGTCACCTCATAATGGTTCCTGTGAGATCAGGTTACAAAAGACCTAAAAATCAAATAAAAATAAATAAATAAATAAATAAAATCAATAGAATCAAACAAAGATTTTTGGATAGTGTTTATACTACAATTACACAGAGCTAAAGAACTCTCAATTTATCATAACTCAGCAATAAACTACTACTTCAGCAAAAATGAAAATTCTGTCATGATTTAGACATTCTCACACAGAGCCTAAATCAAACAGTGCAACACCTTAATAACATCAAACTTGATTCTCATGTGGCATGTGATGTCATGACACCAACACCTGTAAGCTTTGATGTTACTGATGTGTCACAATATTTGCTTAAAAATAAAGGGGCTTTTCACAGCGATCCAGTAGGAGCACCATTTTGCCATCCACAAAGAACCTTTTAGTGAACTCTTCCTAAAACAACCATGTTTTTCTTAATGTGAAGTATATTTTATTAATCTAAAGAATCATTTTCCACTATAAAACACATTTTAGATGTTAAAGGTTCTTCATAGAACCATCCCAATAAAGAAACGTAATTTTTAGGAGTGTATGAAATTTTAATAGACAATGCTTTTTAGTGCAAAATATATCTCTAGCCTGTGCTGAGCAGGATTGTAATAAAAAGAAAAGAAATGAAAGTTAAGTGGTCAGAAAAGATTTTTTTTTTTAAATAGAGGGAACTGTATGTACAGACAGCTAAATGATTTTTTTAAACCTAAAAATCAACATTCTATCATCATTCACTCAGCCTCATGCTGTTCCAAATGATGTTCTTTCTTCTGCGAAGCACAAAAGAAGAATGTTTCTGTTGTTTCTGTTCATAGAGTGAACGTCAGTGGGGTCCAAAAAGGACATAAAGATAATCCGAACAATTCCAGTGGTTTAATTCAAGCATTCTAAAGCGATACGATCACAGAAGTAAAGTGGTTATTCACTTGCAAAATAATTCAATTCGCTGATCGCATACAGAGCCTTAAGAGTGCATGAGATATTGCTGCATCAAGTTCTTGCCATGGTTCTTCATGAACTCAATTTAATGTCATGCACACAGCCATAGTCCTGCAGTGACCCAAACCATCAAACCTATTTCCTGGAGATAGAAAGACACATGCATCTCCACATTCTTTTGGCTTGGTTGAAAAAGAAAAAAAGTCTTTCCTCTGTAATGGAGGACGTACCTCTGCGACCGGTTCATCTATGCCGGCTGAGCTACTGAGGTGCAGGAGATGATTACCACACAAATAACTACAGTGACTGAATCCCTCTTCTCTGCAGGCAGCAGGAGGAAAACAACGAAAGAAATGGAGCAACAAAGAGGCGAGAAGGAATGGGGAGTAGAGGGTAAAGTGAGGAACAGAGAGTGAAATCAACAGACAGAAGGAATGGGAAATAGGGAAAAAGGGAAGAGTAAGGCAGGGCAAAGGTTTAGGAACATTTCAATTACTGTGTAAACAGACAACAAAGACCCGGAACACTGGAAACTATAACAGTCTTTAGCCTCAAGGGAAACTCATTTCCCCTCCTCAACTTTGCTCTTCACAGAAATAATGTCAGAGACACACAGAGCAAACATTTGATGTTCTGCCTCTGCTGACAGACTTTCATTACATCTGAAATTATCTTCAAAAGCTTGAGGGTAATGAATTGCCCGTAAAGATTAACTGTGAGCAACTTTCCCAAGAGCGGAGATCACTTTTTAAGTTTTCGTGGAGAATATTTCTAAGTGTCCAGAGTATTTTTAATTTCACTTTAATTAATGTTGTAATTGCTTTTGTAATTGGTTGGAGCTTCACTTGGAGTTTTAGGTCACACACAGCGAATAGTTCACCGATTCTTCAGACATGGGACAGACCACGACACAATTTTACCTGCCGTTCATTTTTTTTAAATGGCAAATCTTCCACTGTGAAATTAATCAGAGATGATCACTAGAGTGTTGTTAACAGAAAAGTACAATTTCATTGGATTTGCTTTATTTAATTTAAATGACGAAAGCACATTTGCACTCTTTCTATCCAAACCAACTGTCCACCATTATTTCTGAGAGTATATATACTGTATAAAGCACAATTGTCGATAATATGAAATGTTTCTTGAGCACCAAACCATTATATTAAAATGATTACTGAAGGTTCATGTGACACTGAAGACTGGATTACTGGTTGCTGGAGATTACATTTTAAAGTACAGTACATTTAAATAAAAAACATAAACATTTAATTATTAGCAAAACATCAGAAAACTACTTAATTTTATACAAGTGTGACTATCATGTGACCACTGAAGCTCAATATGCTCTTTGGAAAAAAAAAAAGGGAACATACCATTTCTGACATTTCTCAGTTAAGCTTTTTACTCAAGTTGTTATGCTGATAACAGATTGCAATAAAAATGTAAGAAAAGTGCAAAATAGAATAATTGTACTGGTCTTAGACATTTAAACCGCACTGTATCTGTCAGGAACTCACTTAAAATATTAATACCAGAAGGTATATGGTAACACCGTATCTAAAATGTATCACACGTTTGGAAGTCAAAACATTTCCAATTAAAAATCCAGCAGTGTCACGGTACGCCGTGAAAAGATGAAGTCTGGGTCTAAATGCAGGTGAGGTGTGTTTTAATGACAAAATAACAATAAGGCCAACACGGCACAATTGATTTAGTCTCTTTGTGAATATGAAACAGTTCTCCTCTAATATTTCCTCTTTTCTCCACAAACCTAATATTCTGGTGTTTTTTCTTCTTCATCATCATTTTGTAATCAGTGCTTTTGAGACTATTTATAATCACAGTGCACAGCAGAACAGAACACAGCTCTTGTGTTCTGTTGATATTGACTGTACATTGTGTGTGTGTGTGTGTGTGTGTGTGTATGATCACAGTGTATATGTATATACATGAAAATCATTTCATTTATTCATTTAATTTTGTTCATGTAATTTTGGAGGATGTTTAAAGTATGTTATCAAGTTGTTTAAGTATAATTTATACTAAGATACCGTACGTAAAAAAGGAAGGAAAAGTCCTTTTTTGTATTTTTTGGGCTATTAAAACAGCTGGTGTCTCAGACCCCCGACAGAACATGAATGTTAATGTAACACCATCATGTACAATAAACTTATAGCAAGTGACTTACCTTATTTAAATTCTGTTAGTACATTTTCCAGGGCACATTCTCCAACAAAAAGAAATGAGTGCGCAGAAGGAGGGGCGTACAGGGTGAGAGAAATAGAGAAAGGGTGGGGGCACGAGAGTTATGCTTTATATGTATTGCTCAGTGTGAAAGTGTTAAGGCAGGAGATGCACTCGCGGGGAAACCGGCATTCATGCTCCTTCGTATTTTCCAGCCGATCAAGACCGAGAGAGCATCCAACCTACTCCCCCCGAGAGAACAGAGGAATCTAAAGAAATCTGACTTTTTATTCCTGCGAAAAGCGTTTCCCATAGAAGATTTTTTTCCTACCTCTGTCAGATGTGCGTCAACTTCTTCCATTGCGCGCCAGCGTGGATTTGGGAACGCGCGCGCACCTGCTTTCACCTGATGTGAGAAAACAATTTCTCGACATACTTTAGACCTGTTCCGAAAAGGATCGCTTTCCTGGGCGGACAGTTGCTCGGAGGATTTCCAAGTGTTGTCTTTTATAATTTCCTCCGCGTCTCGGATAGCCGAAGTGTAACTCATGTCAGGTAGTGCCTGCCCCTCTTTCCGAAATCTGTGTGATGGTGATGTTAACTTGAGATCGCCGTTTGAAAACACCTTTTATTTTGAGTTGCAGGACACAGCGGGGATTTGCGAGGAGGAAGCATGTATGGCTGAAGGATGTGGGCTCGGAGCGTTGGTCCTAGACCGCCTGACCTGATGCTCCTATGGGAGGGGATGGTGATCTGTCTCCGCTGGGCTTGTGTGCTCGTCTCTCTGGCTGTGTATGTGGGCTCCGCGGAACCGCTCGGATGGCTGCTGTCCGATAAAGGTCCTTTCCATCGCTCTCAGGAATTCATCGAGTTCACCGAGCGATACCAACACGGCTTTACAACCAGATACAAAATATACAGGTACGACAGGTCTCAGAAACAGTAATGTGACAGTGGAATTCGTTTCGGTTATGTGTGAGGTCAGGGTCAGATTCCAGCACCCTTTGCCCTTTAAACCGTTCTTAGGTGTCTTTTTAACCCGGGCTAGAGGGCTGCTGTACTACTTGAATATCAGCATGATTGATTCGCCTCAAGCTCGAGCCCACAGGTGACTCGAAGCTTTTGATTCTGTTCACTCATATTCCTTTCACATTCTTATACAGCAGTTCTATAAATAATGAACGTTGAGAACTTAAATTGGCTCGTGTATTTCTTCTCTGCCAATGAAAATAGTTCCAAAAGAAGCCCAAGCTTCAAGCACCAAAGCTGGAAAATGATAACAGATAGCATTCGCTTAGTATTGGATCACATTACCACCTATCTAAGGAAAACCAATCCTGCTTAATTACATATTTCTAACAAATCTTGCTTTTTATAGAGAGAAAAACTATGTAACTTTTTTTAAATTGCATTTGCATTTGCTAAATTAAATGAAAATGGCAATTATATAATTATATAATAATAAAGTGCTATGAAGGCATACAGTTTGTGTGAAAAGCAAGGCAAAATTTAAGTTACGTTTCACTGAAAACTTATTTAAAAAGATACATCCATACATTAGCATGTTGCAAGACGAATGAGATCCAATAGATTTGATGTCACTGATGTCCACTGTCACAACACTTCCTGACACTTTTGAGTGTTTAAATTTGAGACTTCAGTCACATTCATCACAATTATTGCTTAAATCTGGGTCTCTTCTTCAAAAAAAGCTCTTATGTTACTTCAGAACTAAGTGGTTTTATGGTGGTTTTTCAGCGATTTAAAAAACCCACCTTTAGAGTTACACAACAAAAAGTAAATGATCATAATAAGTAAATAACAGAATTTAATTAATTTAATTTGAATATTTGAAAGTTTTGTCATGGGCAAAGTAATGGAGTCCTCTGGAAGGAGTACCAAAGTGTAATTTTCATAGTGCAGGATAAAAGTGGCTAGAGCGATGTTTCCTCTTGAAAGTGTGTTGGTGAAATGACACATCTGAATATGTGCATGTCTGTGCATGTTCCTTTCAGTGGAGTGTTTTCTTGCTAAAAATACAAAATCTATTGGATATTTTTCTTAATTCACGGTTAAGTAACTGGGATTTGCTTCCCCCCACACAAAACCACGCAGGATATTCTAGCCAAGAGCTGCCCACTTAAATAACATGAGACTGTCTGACTGACATGGAAAACAACCAACCACAGGTCATCTGTACAAGCTGTTCAGAGGCAGGTTTATCAGAAGTGGGTTGCACTTTATTTTGTAATACGTGCACTTACAGTGTACTTACCTAAGAAAGAACTGGGTAATATAAGGTAACTACTTGGATTAAGGTTAGCTTTAAGGGTAGCCTATGTTCAGGGTTCGTATCTGGTTATTACCCAATTTATGTAATTACTAAGTACATAGTATGTACATGTGGAACAGGATTATAAAATATGTATGGGTCACACTTTAGAATAGGTAACACTTGTTAACTATTAACTACGACTTTTCCCTCAATAAATTCTTAATTTGCTGCTTATTAATAGTTAGTAAGGTAGTTGTTAAGTTTAGGTATTGGGTAGGATTAGGGATATAGAATAAGGTCATGTAGAATAAGGCATTAATATGTGCTTAATTAGCACTAATACATGGCTAATATTCTAGTAATATGCATGCTAATAAGCAACTAATAGATGTAACCGTAAAATAAAGTGTTACCATCTAAGGAACCTTTTTCAACTACAAAGAACGCTTTGGAATGGAAAGTTTCCATAGGATAAAGATTCTTCATGGAACCATCAACACCAAAAAGTGGAATATACAAGTCGAAAATGCCTAGTTTACTTGATTGTGAGTTCCTCAAACATAACCCATATATCTTGCAAAGATTTCATCTCACAGCCTTACAAACTTTGTCAATTATAAGGTGATTTGCTCATTATAGCAACCCTATGCCTTCCAAACATGACTTTTTTGTGCACCCCAACTGCTGAAAATTGTGTAAAGCCAAGAAGCCAATCAGATTAGAGCTTGCCAGATCAAGAAAGTATAGCCATTTTTATTCAATATGCAACAAACGGACTTTGGGTGGTTTGAGGGTGCCATCTTACGCCTTTTTTCTCTCTCGTGATACAAAAACCCGCCATACACTATATCACACAGTTTGTCAAGTGGTGGTGCGACAACGTTTCTAATGTTTGCTGAAGTATTTGTTCTCACGGGGTCATACAGTATATTAGCCTTAACCAAACAAATCATAACAAAATTCTGTATAACATCCCTGGTGAAAAGACGTCAAGTATCATAAACTCAGCATAGCGCCTCAGAAATCACCAATAAATACCTTCTCCAAACAATAAGTAATAATGCATAAACACACCTCCACAGCCTTCACGAAGCCTTGTAGCCGAACGCTAGAGTATTATTAGCATCATTTTCCTTTTGATCTCATCTTCATTTATGCCTCTGGTTTCTGCTTCTGATTACAAAATAGCTTGTGGCTTTTGATTACATGGTGCCCTCAGGTCTGCACCGCAGGCTCTCAGAGAGCTCTCCAGTAAAGGAGCGTTTTGCCCTCTCTGGTTTGTCGGTGGTGATCAGTGGCTTAGGTGCTCAACGCTAGTGCTCATCAGGCGCCTCATCTGATACTTACACCATCCCTCGTTGGGCTGATTGGTGATAATGACATCCTCCATTCCCTTCATGATTGTTCTCTGGATAGGGCCCTTCATGTGAGTGATTAGATTGGTTCCCATGAGTTTTAAACTCTGTCACTAGTATAGAAGGCTGTGGTTTAATTGCTAATCTCCAAAGAGAGATTTCTTCAGCCAAGGTTGGGGAAACTCCTGTGTTTTCTCCAGTGTGGAGACCAATAACCTTGTAATGGAGATAGGGAGTGCGGGAAATAGGATGAAAGAAAATAATAAATATTGATCTAATGGTGTGGTCTTGCAGAACCTGAGAAGAAGAGGCATGTTTTTTTGCTTGCCATGCAATTTGTACACTGCCTGGATACCAGTAACTGGATTTGTATATAAATTATGAGATATTTTCCCATAAGGCGAAAAGTACTGGCTACAAATCAAATTTGCTGTAATTTGACATACTGATATTAAATGATCTTTTACTGTATGAGATGCATGAAAAGACAGATATAAACTACTATTCAAAAGTTGTGGGTCAGGAAGATTTTTAAACATTTATGCCTCTTATGTTCACCAAGGGTGCATTTATTTGATCAAAAATGCTGTAAATTTTTGAACATTTTATGAAATATTATTTCAATTTTAAATGACTATTTTCTGTTTGCATATATTTTAAACTGTAATTTATTCCTGTGATGCAAAGCTGAATTTTCAGCATCATTGCTCCAGTCTTCAGTGTCACACAATCCTTCAGAAATCATTCTGATATGCTGATTTGCTGCTCAAGAAACATTTCTGATTATTTCAATGTTGGAAACAGTTGTGCTGCTTAATATTTTTGTTGAAAGTCATACATTTTTTGAGGATTCTTTGATGAATAGTAACTTCAAAAACAGCATTTAGTTGAAATTTAAACCTTTTGTGACATTCTAAATGTCTTCACAATCAATTTAATGTATCCTTGCCAAATAAATGTATTCATTTAAAAATTAATAAATAAATAAAATTAGCATATATTGCATATATTGAATCGGCATATATTGAAATGTTAATAAATTAACATTTATTGATTGATTCAAGAAGAAAGCAAGTGACTTGCTCACAAATCTTTATGAATGAGTCACTGAATCATTAACTCACTTGTGGTTTCATTAAAATGCTGCTGAATGTTCTCAGAAAAGCAGTTCTGCTGTGGCTTTGTTTAGAGCTCTTTTCATTTGTAAAACTGAGCAAAACTATGATATTGACAATAATGTGTCTAAATTAGTATATATCAGTTTATTTCTATATAAAATGAATATCACATTTATATCACAATGTCACATTATCACATCATGCAAATATTCAGGAAAAAATAGCCTTGTTGCTCTTGCTCAAATGATATTGCTAAATTGTATTTTTTATTATATATATATATATATTTTGCATATAACTGCATTATCATATGGCTACAGCATGCACTGAGTCATTGCTCTGCATCATGTTCGTCATTAAGCAATTGCATGCAATGTAAGATGACATACAGGTCTAGGCCAGGCCAGGCCAGGGTGTGGTAAACGTAAAAAAAATCTAAACATTGTTTTTTTTCATAATTAATCAAACAAAATGCATGTAAACATTATGATATTTTCCCCAAAGTCACAAAGTACTCTTGAGTATCACATTTATTCTTAATGGCCTGTATGAAATTCTCATTATTATTTCTTTTTTTATTTTACAGATATATGATCATGAAGCTGGCATGTGATGCTTAAAATGAGTGTGTTTCCACACAAAAAAAGTTTTGAAATATTTTCCAAAAAAAAAAGAGAGAAAAGTTTAGCATTCTCTCTCAAATTTTGCTACAGCGTTTAGGGACGCACGAGTGGGATGCTTTGTTTGAAGATCTACCATCTGAGCATTAGCTTCAGGGAATGCAACAAATTCTGTCAGACCGGATTAGAACAGAATATCAGATGACTAAACTTTGAAACGGAGCTCTCTCGCTGCGTAATAATATATGCAAATGTATTTAAATGGAAAGAAACTAGATTCCGTTCTCCATCCACAATACCTATTTCATAGTTTAGTGGGTGTACAGTATGCATTTTAGTTTACAGTACTTCCTTTAGTTGAGCATGGGATTGCTGTTATCCTGTGTGAGGGTGTAATCAGATAATAGTTCTGAAAGGAAATGTAACCAACATTATAACACATTGTGTCACCGCAGCATTTGGTTAGAGCGGTTAAACAGACAACATTTACAAGCTTTACCTTGTTCAACATACTAATATGCACAATTCGAGATGCACAGGCACCACACAGAGTTTAAAGGAGGATCTTAAGGGATTACATCCTCACATTTCTTTGTAGAAATGTGCTCAGATTGTGCACCTGGCTCCCTATGGAGGCTCTTCAAGCCCCTAAAACAATGAAATACCTCCTACCGTCCTGGCTGCTCTGTTGAGCCCAAAAGAGCTTTTTGGAATAGGAATAGAGCAAACAAACATAGAGAGAGGGACAGATGTGGAGAAGAGCCAGACTGAGGAGAGGGTGACATGAATGTGACTGTAATGACTAATGCGAGAGGATGTGCTGATTATTGTGCTCCAGTATTGGCTCATGCAACGTCTCACGTAAATGATTATGAACTCACAGGGAGTTCGGCCGATGGAAGGTCAACAGCCTTGCTGCGGAGAGACAAGAAGGCAATGGGGTGGCTGTGCCCTTTGACCCCGACTTTATCCATAACATCAGGCTTCTGGGGAGAAGGCCAAGCCTGCAGAAAATTACCAACACCATCATTAAGAAATACGGGACTCATTTCCTGCTCTCTGCCACTCTGGGAGGTAAGAAAACTATATTACTTCTGAGCTAGTTATTATCCCTGCAAAATAGATTTTCATTCTTGCCTTGTTCCTGAGTTGCAAGGACATCTTTATATAGTCTCAGTAGAGGGTGACGTGACATTATGCATTATTGAACACGGGTTAGTGTTGTCTAATGGATATGACACTCATAACTTCAGTTCCTGGATTAACTTAATAGGTCAGACAACGAACTCAAAATTCACCCCGTTTCATTTATTAATGTACATTTCATCGGTGCATGTTATTCCAAAGAAAAAAGGCTTGTCTTTGTAACCTTTCTTGGTTACACTTTATTTCGATAGTCCACTTTAGACATTCTACTAACTATAAGTAACTTTGTAACTACATGTCAACTACATGTCATCTAATTCTCATTAATTTGCAACTACATGTCTACTAACTCTCAGTTAGGTTTAGGGTTAGTAGAATAAGTTGACATATACTTGCAAAGTTTCTCATAGTCAGTATGTTGTACGCCAGGGATAGGCAATTTCGGTCCTGGAGGGCCGGTGTCCTGCAGAGTTTAGCTCCAACCCTAATCAAACACACCTGAAGAACCTAATCAATGTCTTCAAGATCATTAGAAAGTTACAGGCAGGTGTGTTTGATTAGGGTTGGAGCTAAACTCTGCAGGACACCGGCCCTCCAGGACCGAAATTGCCTATCCCTGTTGTACGCTGTGGACCCATCAAAATAAAGTGTTAGAAGATATTAAGCAGACGGTCTACTAATACTCTAATGACTGCTAGCTGACATGTAGTTGCAAAGTTACTTACTGTTAGTAGAATGTCTAAAGTCGACTATTGAAATAAAGTGTTACTGTGGTTCTTAAACAGGGGACCGAGGCCCACTAGAGGGGCCTCAGCAACCTTCCAAGGGGACTGCAGGATAAAGTAAAATTATAATTATGATTATTATTATCAATAATATTATTAATATACTGAAACAATCTAACTTGACAATCAAAATGTGTTTTTTTTCTTCAATAACTGTAGTTTTTATTGAAGAAAATAAAGTTTTACTACATGTGTTTATTTGATAAAAATACAATAAAAAACAGTAATATTTTGAAATATTTTAATATATTTTAAAATGTAAATTATTCCTGAAGATCCTTCAGAAATAATATGCAGATTTGCTGCTCAAGAAACATTTGTAATTATCATCAGTGCTGAAAACAGTTATTATTATTTAATAGTTATTAACAGTTATTACTATTTAATATTTTGTGGAAACAGCAATATTATTATTATTACTGTATTATTATACTAAAACAATCTAACTTGATTAAAATGCTAAATAAACCAAGATCAAGATCATTTTTTCTCCCTCAGTAACTTTTTATTGAAGAACAATAACAAATTATGTTTATATAGTTATAGTTATGGTTCTGTTAATATTATGTTACATAGGGGGTCTTCAGATATTGTATTAGACAGTTTAGGCCTTTGAGTCAAAAGAGTGAGAACCACTGACCTATAGGCCATGTGGGCTATTAGTTAATAGTTAATGCTAACAAATAGCTGATTATGAATTGTTTAGGGCTGTTGTTGTAGGTAATCCAGCCCTTCTAAAATAGTCAACACAATACATGCAATATGTAATTTACTGCAATAATAACTATAGGCTTCCTTTACACCTGGCAGCAAAAACATTTCTCACTGTATCATTTTTATATTGCCTTATATTCATTTTTAAACACATTGATATATAATACAGACATTTTTTTTTTTTTTACCAAATCTTCAAGATGTTAGTAGAGGTTTGAGAAAAGGGGAGGGGGGTGGTGGTTTAAAATTCTTATTATGGGGAGATAATTGAGAGAAATGAGATTCTAAGTGTAATCCAAAGAAATAATTCAATAAATAATGGGAAATTGTTGATTGAACTGGGTGAGAGCAAAAGAGTGGTGCCTGAGTGTGAAAATGATGAATTGAATTTTTTGCAGCCCGACCTCATCACATATTACTTTCACTGCTGCATACAGATAACGGAAAATACATTTGCATTTACACCTTCATTTAAATGTAGTCAAAATCCATTCCAGACCACCTCAAAATGCGTTTGCAGTGATCCGATCACATTTCTTAATGTAGTAAAGTGTGATCTGATCATGACACGATCACAGAAAATGCATGTTAATGCTGGGTGCACATGGAACCATTTTGCTTTGGCTCATATTGAGATGCTCTTTGCATTATCACCAACATCAAAAGTTCTGGTGACGTATCAGGAATCTTTTCCGCTTTTCACTGTCCAATCAGTTTCCCATGTGTAAATAAAGACCCTCCCAGTTTTTCACCCTGAATATTCTGTTTCACTCACAAAAATATGTCAATACGAAAGTAAAATGGATTGCGACTGCCTTGTCAGTTTCCATAGGCAAGATGAAAAATGTGGACAGGTACGTCTCGGTTTGTTTAGCTGCCTTTCAGCTCTGAGAACTCATCTTCATAGACATATTGGAGAGCAGCAGTCTCTCGGTTCTCTATAGTCCTTTATACCTTGCCTGCCAAGAGATTGTTTACAGTATACACCTCTTCAAAAGAGACATTCTCATTCATCAATATCTCGCTCCATAAATAAACTGCTTTTATACCATGACTGAGGCTGAAATTGGAGATCATTTGAAGGTCTGGCTAATGCTCCACAGGACACCTTTTGACTCTAGCATTTTTTCTTAGGCATTTATTCTCTCCAAACAAACCCACCAGCTGAGTCAATTGATTTTCATTGGATCGCTCTCACTCGGAGATGAAGGATACTCTCATCTGTACCATGCGTGTAATGAGAGCTGACGCGTCAGATGGGGAAGAGCTGCATGGCTTTGTGGGCCCCCGACGGGCCGAGACGGGGCGAGCTCATGCTGTAGATGATTAGGGTTGATTAGCTTCTCCAGCTGAGATGATCATTTTTGTCTGGCTTTTGATCAGGCGAGGAGTCCTTGACCATTTTCGTGGACAAAAGCAAGCTTAGCAGAGGTCAGCAGAATGGCGCCGCCTCCAACGCTACAGCCGGTTCACTGACCCTCGAAGCCCTCCACCAACTGGCAGCATCCTATTTCATCGACAGAGACAGCACGCTCCGGAAGCTCCATCACCTCCAGATTGCCTCCACCGCCATTAAGGTATGACCTCCATGCTACTGACCAGGCTTGAAATGTGATGGCAGTGGTAAATAAATGCAAAAATCGATTTTGCATCTATGTAGTAAATAGGGCTGGGCGATACATTGCACATTAGGGATATTATCACAGTATCTTTGCTGATGATATAAAATATAGAAATATCATATAGAGTGTAAATGCAAACCTGACACTTGTTTATGGTGGCCGAGAGAGCTTAACACTCTGCAACTGAAGAAAACACAAGCAAATATAAAAACACCCGCAAGTTAAGAAAGCTTATAAAAATATATAGGTATATATATCTTCATCAGTTAGAAAACACAAATACCCACAACTCAACATGCTGCAAATAGTCACAATGCAACCAAATACAGAAAACCACTGCAAATATCACAGACTAAAAAAAAACAAAACAAAAAAAAACATTATTCATGCCATAAATCTGCGATTTTGACTTGGTTTTAACCATTAATTAAGCATTACGGAATTTATTGATGTAGAAATAAAACTCACAGTTCATTGACAATTCCACGGATGAGTAGACATTGAACAGTAAGCATGTCTCAGTCAGGTTCATCACTTGTTGGGGTCCCTATAAACATTTCCATTTTATCTATGGTTTATCTTTGGTTGCGTTTTGAGTATTTCCAGCATGTTTCTGTATTTTGTTGTGTTGTGAGTATTTGCAGTCCATTTCTGTTTTTGTTTCCATTGTAAGTATTTGCAGCATGTTTCTGCATATTTTTTGGTGTTGTGAGCATTTGCAGTGTGTTTCTGTATTTGTTTGCATTGTAAGTATTTGCATTGCATTTCTTTTTTTGCATTGTGAATATTTGCAGCACGTTTCTGTATTTTTTTTGCATTGTGAATATTTGCAGCACATTTCTGCATTTTTTTGCATTGTGAATATTTGCAGCACATTTCTGCATTTTTTTGCATTGTGAATATTTGCAGCACATTTCTGTATTTTTTTGCATTGTGAATATTTGCAGCACGTTTCTGTATTTTTTTGCATTGTGAGTATTTGCAACATGCTTCTGTATTTCTTTACACTGTATTTGCAGTGAATCTTTTTTTTTTTTGCATCATGAGTATTTGAATCCGTGTATCATTCGTTTACTCGTTTTTTGATTTAATATTGAAAGTAGAAAAATGAGAAAACAGCTTTTTCATTTTTTCATTTTTTTTTCCAAGAAACGAAAAACAAAAATCCAGCTTAATTTTTCGTTTTTCGTTCAGGGGTAGAAAAATGAATAAACAGCTTGAATATTCGATTTCTACATGTGGGTGTGAATTAAACACCCCTTTCTGCTGATCGGTCAGCCGAAGATCAAACCATGCCGTCGTCAGTTCTTACGCAGTACCGTGAGGCTGAATAATAGTCCTCCACTGCTGCAGGTGTACGGTTTCTTAATGCGTTTATTGCAACTACATTTAATCTTTTTCTCATAAACAACCAGACAAATGAATAGCTCGACTCAGCTTGTACCAGGGCAGAGTCTAGACAGCGCTTTATTCTGTGCAGATATGATTTGCATAATGGCTGTCTTCGCCCAGTAAGTTTGTTTGTTTAATTAATTAATTACTTTTAAATGAAATATTTTAAACACTAATAAAAAAAGGAAAGAATAATGCATTGACTTATATAATAGGCCTATAATGTTCAAGAACTGTGTCATTCTTACAATACGTACAATATATATCTTACAATCAGATAACAACAGAGATAAAATACATACTCTTTTGAGTATTATAATGTAGTCTTTTGTTTCATTAAAATTGATTGCCGGCTGTGAGTTGCATGCGCACTCGTACACAGGACTGCAGCGCAAGATTTTCATAAATGTAACTTGCCATTTCGTGTTGATTCTCACCAAACCCCACATAATACATTAAGAACGCTTGGAATATATGCCACGAGATGCATAGGATTATTATTGTGTGTGTGTGTGTGTGTGTTTCGAAAATGGAAGGTAATAAGCCTTTAGAACAACAAGGTGAGTAGTTACCCCTAGTTCACACATTTCCAATAAATTATGATGGGTTAAATAAACTCAGTAAACTAAATAGCAGACAAACACGACTACAGTCAAACGCAGACCAATATTGAAGTGTAGGCTATAGCAAATATGCAGTGAAAACTTTGTTTTTGCTGAGTTTATTTAATTAATATCGAGTGGGCCTATTAATTGATGTTCACTTGGATTTTTTCCTCAGCAGGGGAAATAATCCCAAGTAGGGCTTGTGTAAAAATGTATATTTTTATTTGTTTACATTCAAAATGACAACAAAATGTCATGCCTTTGAAAAATAAAGAGAACAGCAAAATGTGCTGCTTTAGCGCGTCTCTTGAGCATCTTTTTGGCCCACGCCACATACATGAACCAATACACAGCAAATAGGCTAGGCCTACTTGACGCACCTACTTTTAGAAGTCTCTACATTTAGATTATTTGACGTTAAATACATTCAAGTCACTTTGGAATAAATCACAGCATGTGTCAAAAACGTGACTTTACAGTCTGGAAAATACGGTAGGCTATAGCAAATTTTTTCACGGACCCTCTGGCACTTTGAGAACCGCTGGTCTACACAGAAGAAAGCGTTGTCTAGACTCTGCTCCGGTACGAGCTGTGTCGAGCTATTCATTAATCTGGTTGTTTGATCAGAAAAAGATGAAATGTAGTTGCAATAAACGCATTAAGAAACCATACACCTGCAGCAGTGGAGGACTATTATTCTGCCTCGCAAAACTGCAGAAGAACTGATGACGGCACGGTTTGATCTTCGCCTGACCAATCAGAAGAAAGGGGCGTTTAATTCCCGCCCATGTGTAGAAACCGAATATTCGGGCCATTTGTTCATTTTTCTACCCCTGAATGAAAAACAAAAAATTAAGCCGAATTTTTGTTTTTCGTTTCTTGGAAAAAAAATTTAAAAACGAAAAAGGAGCTGTTTTCTCATTTTTCTACATTCAATATTAAAAAAAAAACAAACAAAAAAAACGAGTGAACGAATGATACACGGATTTATTTGCAGCACGTTTCTGTATTTATTTTGTGTTGCAAGTATTTGCAGCATATTTCTGTATTTGTTTGTGTTGTGAGTATTTGCATTGCGTTTCTGTTTGTCTTTTTTGTTTTGTTTTGCGTTGTATTTGTTGCATGTTTCTGTATTAGGTTGCATTGTGAGTATTTGCAACGCATTTCTTTTTTGTGTGTGTGTGTATTGTGAGTATTTGCAGCATGTTTTTGTACTTGGTTGCATTGAGTATTTGCAGTGTCTTTCTGGTTTTGGTTGCATTGTGAGTATTTCCAGCACATGTGTTGTCAAACTGATGAAGACGTTTTCTTAAATTACTAGTGTTTTTTCTATTTGCATGTGTTTTCTTCAGTCACAGCGCGCTGAGCTTTCTCGGCCTGTACTTGTTCTTTAATATATAGGCCTGTTTCTTTGTTCTTAACATGTTTCTTTTTTCTTCAAAGAGCTTGCTTTGGCGACCACAACTTCTTGTAGGATTTTTTTTTTTTTTTTTTTTTTTTATAATTGTAATATATTTTTATATTTCATATTTTACATTTTTTTATATCGCTCAGCCCTAGCAGCATATCAATTACACACAATCCTAATCAGATAATATTAAATAATACAATTTGGAAGAACACACACAAGTTCCTTTTCCATGCTCTTGTGAATCATGAGAAATTGACATTTTTCTCCTTATCAAATCATCCTGGGTTTAAATCCCCCATTAGTACATTACATTAATAGTACATTATCTTTTTGTAATCATCTAAAATATATAAATGAACAGGGTGTGATTTAGCTTTATTTTAATTAGTGCTCTTACTGATTGACTAACTTGACATCAAATCAGAGGTGGACTTGCCTTTTTGGCAGCTTTGATTAAACTTAATCATGCACTAGCTGTAGGTAACTATGAGCCAGAACTCCTGAAGTAATAGTTTTTTCTGTGGTGTAGGTATAAAACATTATTTCACAGAATTTTCTTATCATTCTTATCATAACATAAGTCTAGGAGGTTTTACTTGAATCAACAGACCATTTTATCGTGATACCGTGTACTTTTAAAATGGATAGTTTATTCATTACCCATTATCCAAGTGAGCAAGGGAGCAATTAAAAATGAAAAGCACTGAACAATGTTCAGACATGGCTTTTCTTTCCCTGAATGCCCACTCATAATCTTTCTTTGTTTTCCCTATAGTGCATGAATGGATAACTGTGATAACAGGGATTTGTTTTCCCTCATGCTTAACCAGTAGGTCTATATCGTTATATCTACAGCTACATTTAATATTATGAATGATTCTGTATTTCTAGCATGTTTTATATGGTGAATGTTCCACTGATGTGCCAACAGGAGCCTCCAAAAGTGTTGTCTCATTATGAATCATTTCCATTTAATTTAAATACCATTGTAGTCTCTTTCCTGAATTAATAATGAAAAAGTTGGTTCTATAAAGTAAACCAAAAGCAAGCAGTGCAACTAGTGTGGTCTGTTTCCCAAAAGAATGATTCTTATGATTTGGTTATTTTAAATGAATCAAAAACACAGCGCAACCAGTGTAGTCTGTTTTCCAAATGAATGGCTCTTATGATTCAGTTCTTCTGGGTGAATCAAAAACATACTGTACAGTGCAGCCAGGGATTCTTGATCAAATGACTTTTATGAACTGTAAATCAAAGACACATCGCATCCAATATAGTTCACACATTCTCCAACGAGAATGAGTCGGTTCTTTTTTAGTGAATCAAACACATACAGCTTAGCTCTCTGTGTAAAGCTGTTCTTAAAGGGATAGTTCACCCAAATATTAAAATTCTGTCATGATTTATTCACCTTCAAAATCTGTAAGAGTTTCTTTCTTCTGTTAAACATAAAATAAGGCCCAAATTCAGTTTTATTTTCTTTCCAAATTCATTTTTTTCCCCATTTTAATTATTCTTGATTATATTATTCCGTTTTTTTTAGGCTCTCTTTAATGGTTGAATTACATTTTATTACTCAAAAATGCATGTCTAATTAATTTAAATCATGAAACTTACCAATTTTGACCAAATTCTCTTTTCCATTAATTTTCTGGATTCCATTTTAGCATTTCTAATTAATTGATTTTATTTTTAAAAAATATTTTTTTATTTATTTATGTATTTATTTTTCCAGAAATACTGTGTTGTGTAATTTTTCTGGTAAATATTCCTTTAGAAATAATAGTTTCATAATTTTATCAGTAGTAGTAGTATTATCATTACATTTAGTAATATTTCTGTCACAGTTTCTTCAAGTGAAACCAAACTTTTATTTTGACAGGTTTCACAGGTTGTCAGGATATTTAAAACATATATATATATATATATATATATATATATTTATATATAAAATCTAATTCAAAATATTACAATGATAGTAAAATGTTACTGACTGGTTATGCATATGACAACATGTTATTATGATTATGACAAATTATTATTTATGAAAAATTATATTTTTGGTTTGTTTAGTATTGTTATTTAATACATATTTAAGGTCACATATTGGCATTTGAATCGATCAATCAATCAATCAATCAATCAATCAATCAATCGATCAATCAATCATTATTAAAAGAATCATTAAAGAACCACAATTGGAATTGTTAAATTCCTTATTTCTGCAAAACTGTCGCAATTCAGAGAAAATGTTTCTCTTTAAATCCTGCAAAAGTCTCTAAATTGGAATCCAAGTCAAGTCTCAAATCACCATTTTTGCAACTTAAGACACAGAAAAACCAGGACTGATATTCAGTGTGAATTTTCATACGTGCAACCGCAGGCGATACATACGAGCAAACGCCTTTCCCTTGAATACAATTATTACAGCCTCAGAGGTGAGTTCATTATTCAACGCGCAGTTATCAGCAGCATAACCTCGTGCCTGCGGCGTTCGTGATAGACTCCACACTGATCTCATTTGCTCAGGCTTTGTTTAAAGCGCCAGCGCCAAGCACAGCCTTTAAATATAAATCCATGCTTAAACCACTCAAGTGCTTCAGATATGAATGACCCGAGGTTTCCTTTGAAAACGTCTCAAACAGTCATCAGTAAAGCAGCGACTTAATCCCAGGCCGCAGTTTTCCATCCGAACTCAACCCTGCCACATTCAGTCATTCGCAATCTCACTCAGGCAAACCGTTTTGGGGTCTGAGCCCGTTCGCTAAGAGGATCCCGGGCTAAGTTGCTATTAATGAGGACAAAGCGCCTGTCGGTGTTAGTCGCAACATGCATCACGGTGATGGATCAGCCTGGCTCTTCCATTTACATTCCTTTCTGCATTGACTAATTCAACTCATTAGTTGCATCTAGCATGAAGTGAACTCTGCGGCACGAAAACAGATGTATGGAAGATGCATTGTAAGGTTAGCCGAGGTGTTAAATGGAGCTAGTTGGATGATTCTTCAGTGTTAGTCTTATGGATGAGCAGGTGAGGGAGGACGCTATTCGAAGGGTGTTTGAGAGCATAAATTAGAGGTTTGATTATGACGCACTGCTGCCAAATCTCTCGGCCTCATTAGTTTAGTCTTCGGTAGAGTCGCAGATGGCATCAGTAACTGACCTCATCTGTGCTTTGAACAATCATCTGTCTCCACACTAATTAATGGCGTTAAATGTGTTTAGAAGAATAATGATTTGTCTGTGTGCAAGAATAGGTTTATAATGTTATATGTTATTCATTACGAGTATCGATTCTCTTATCAGGTGGAGATTTCTTGCTGTTTGAATTAGCTTTTCATTTTAACACGGACAGTAAAAGTGGGGGTGGAATACTCGCTCTGCATTTCTATTAATCAAAGCGGTAAATCCAGAGTGTTTGGAGAGAGACATTAAGCACAGTCGCATTATTCACAGTTTTTTACTCTTCAGTAAAGCGGAAGAGAGAAGGCCAAAGGACATTAACCTTCACATGAACTCACAATGCTTCTTTCTGGCACCTAAATTAAATTTGACCACAGGATGCCATCGTTTAGATAGCGGAAATCAGTTTTCACTAGTAAAGTGTCTCTAAGTTCACTGGGAAAGATTTGTTTTGGTGTTGTTTTGCCAGTGTCTAGCCATATGTTGGCATCTAGTGTCAGTCAGTGCTTTTAAAGGAACAGTTCACACAAAAGTGAAAATTCTGAATAATTAATACATCTTTGAGCCTCATACTGTATCTCACATAATTCAATCAAATTTGCAGCTGCATTCATATAAGCAAATTATTTTATTTATTGACTATTTATTTTATTTCTTTAAAAAAAATAATGATTTAGATAATGTTTTAAACAGAAAGTAGACTGAGCGAAAAGAATGAGTATTTCCCACAATCATAGAGGACCTGGAAATATAGAGAATTTTAAAATTTCCAGTGCTGAAAAAGTATTAAATCTTTTTTTTTTTAATTAATGCTCACATTTAAATATTAATTTTATATAAAATATATTTATGTTATAAAAAAGTAATATATTAAAATTATGTTATCATCCAATGTCAATCAGTGGTTTGAAAGGAACACTTCACACAAAAATAAAATTTAAAAAAAATTAAAATTATTTGCACACTTATATTGTTCCAAGGGTCAATGATGTGACACTTTAGTAGCTATATTAATAAGAATAATTAAAAAATAATAATATTACATTTCAAAATAGATTAAAATGCAATTTATACATGCAGAGACTTCAGTGAAATTTTCTAGGATACAGAAAAAAAACAGAAAGTCAATAAGTCTCAGAAATATCAGATTATTTGACCTTTTTATGACATTTTTGCTTTTAGCACAGTTCACAATGTTAAAGTCCCCTCAAAAATGAATAACTCATAATAATTCATTATTTAAAAATGAATAATTCATAATAATTGTAAAATAAAAAAGTTAATTTTTAAAAATATGTGGACACCTACATGTATTCAGGGTGTAGAAAAATATTGCATTAAATATTTTTTATTTTTCAAAAAGCATATGAAGCTTTTAAAGGATGAAAGTACAGCTTTTGCACTGTTTTTCCGAAGCCACCCAACAGCTTTGTATGAGACAATCTCCCCCTCCTCCATATTCACAGTTCATAACAAACCATATGTTTGTCATTTACTAGGTCTTGAATACAATTCTGTATTTTTCAATTATTTCTTTGATGTACAATTAGATGCAGAGTGCAACAACAGGCCTATTGTGTTTTTGGCCTTTGCAGGGACAATGAGCTGGCTCGGACCTCAGAGAGAATTTTTAAGATTTAATGAATCTCCCTCCAGCAGCATTAACAGAAGCTTAAGAGCCTGCTGCGGGTGTGATGAAGTTGTGATTTTTCTCTCTCTGTCTCTCTCACACTCTGCTGATTCTTGCCCTTGACTTCATGCCGTTTCAATACTTTTTATAGCTTTTTTTTTCATAAATGATGAACTACCTCAGCTTTTGAATTATTTTGCTGGATAAAATCCATAGTGTTATGCCACAGCAGAATACAGAGATGAACAGTGCTCGCTGGGCTGCACAAAGATGCAAAGATAATGAAAATGTTAATTAAATACAGTGATGTTAACCTAATTAGTTTCATGATAAATTAGGACCAGATGCAACCAACTCTTGCATCATTACACAAACAGAAGTAGGCCTGCATAGTTGTCGTTGCTGTTGCTGGTAAAAAGTGCTGATTTTGTCTATTTTGTTTCTTTTCTAAACTTTTAAAAAATAAAGTGATTTAGACAATGTTTAAAAATAAGCAAGTGTAGCAAGATTATTAGAGAAATATTAAAAAATAAGTAATATTAGGAAAATACGAAATATTCTGGAAAATTAAATTTCCAGTGCTGAAAAAAGCCAAAAAGTCCAAGAAAAAATAAAATAAAAAAATCCCTGTGATGCGAAGCTGAATTTTCAGCATCATTACTCCAGTCTTCAGTGTCACATAATCCTTTAGAAATCATTCTGATATGCTGATTTATTAACAGTGTTGGAATCAGTTTTGCTGCTTTTTTTTTTTTTTGTGATTTTCTCATGATACTTTGATGAATAAAAAGCTAAAAGACCAACATTTATTCAAATCGCGTTTGGTCTCGTACTATATCGCATACCTTGTCAGTATCTGCGCTTGCTTGCCTATTTGTTGTGATAAACAGGATAGTGTGTTCAAGTGCCAGCGGAAGACAGTGTAAAGAAATACTGTTTGAGAGAAGCAGTCTATCAGCGGAAGTTAAAAGCAGCTTACGTAGATGTATTTTCTTGTCTCATTAGTATTTGACGCAGTTGCCGTTGCTAGGAAACGCTTGTTTTGTTTACTGTGTTGAGACTTGCTGAAATCGCGTTTGGTCTCGTACTATATCGCATACCTTGTCAGTATCTGCGCTTGCTTGCCTATTTGTTGTGATAAACAGGATAGTGTGTTCAAGCGGCAGCGGAAGACAGTGTAAAGAAATACTGTTTGAGAGAAGCAGTCTATCAGCGGAAGTTAAAAGCAGCTCGTAAGTGTATTTCCTTGTCTCATTAGTATTTAGCGCAGTTGCCGTTGCTAGGAAACGCTTGTTTTGTTTACTGTGTTGAGACTTGCTGAAATCGCGTTTGGTCTCGTACTATATCGCATACCTTGTCAGTATCTGCGCTTGCTTGCCTATTTGTTGTGATAAACAGGATAGTGTGTTCAAGCGCCAGCAGAAGACAGTGTAAAGAAATACTCTTTGAGAGAAGCAGTCTATCAGCGGAAGTTAAAAGCAGCTCGTAAGTGTATTTAATTGTCTCATTAGTGTTTAGCGCAGTTGTCGTTGCTAGGAAATTCTTGTTTTGTTTACTGTGTTGAGACTTGCTGAAATTGCATTTGGTCTCGTACTGTATCGCGTACCTTGTCAGTGTCTGCACTTGTTTGGCCATTTGTTGTGATTAACAGGAAAGTGTGTCCAGCTGAATTCAATTAGTGTTTTGTCAGACGGTTATAAAAAAGCTTAGTATACCGCGGCAGCCGTCGTGTGAAGACCGAAGAGTGTAAAGACCATGCAATTCCACTGGGCAGGGACACCGGCAAGGGATATAAGTATCGCTTTTTATTTATCCTCTTTCCTACTACTTTTCACTTCTGTTTTAGTTTTTTGTAACCTATTCTTACTATGTGTTTCCAGATCACTACTATCACTACCACTCGCAAACCACGCAACACACACTGTAAGCAGAGCAATCCTAACAACCTGCGCACTTTGCTTATGTCTGCTAATACACTACTTTCGTTTTCTATTGGTCTCTGGAATTGTCAGTCTGCTGTCAACAAAGCTGATTTCATTACTTCCATTACTATTCATTCAAGGCTAAACCTCATGGCCCTGACAGAGACCTGGATCAAACCAGAGGACAATGCCACACCTGCAGCACTCTCCAATAATTTCTCCTTTTCCCACACCCCCCGTTTGACTGGAAGAGTTGGAGGTACTTGTCTGCTCATCTCTAATATTTGGAAATTTACTCCTTTACCATCTCTGGGTATCAACAGTTCATTTGAATCGCATTTGGTTACTATTACCTACCCTCTTAAAATCCATGTTGTAGTTGTTTATCGACCTCCAGGACCACTAGGTAATTTCATGGAAGAATTAGATGTGTTGCTCTCAACCTTTCCTGAGGATGGTGCTCCCTTAGTTATACTTGGAGACTTCAACATCCACCTAGAAAAACCTCAGGCTGCAGACTTTCACACTCTGCTTGCCTCTTTTGATCTCAAGAGAGTGTTAACTACGGCTGTTAACTTAACCTCAACCTTAGTGTTAACTTAACCTCAACATGATTCCTGACACAACGCATACCCCTCCACATGTCACTTTTCAATGTAACTTACGCTCACTCTCACCCTCCCGGCTATCTGCTATAGTTCCATCTTTGCTTCCTCCCCCTAAACAGTTATCTTCTCTTGATGCTAACAGTGCTGCTGATAATTTCTGTTCCACTCTGATGTATTGTTTAGACACTTTCTGCCCCTTACCTTCCAGGCCAGCCCGTACCACCCCTTCTGCCCCTTGGCTATCTGATGTTCTCTGCGAACATCGTTCTAAGCTCAGGGCTGCAGAAAGGATATGGCACAAATCACAAAATCCTACTGACCTTAATGCATATCGATCTCTCCTCTCTGACTTCTCTGTTAATGTCTCCATTGCTAAAAGGTCATACTATCATGACAAAATTAACAAGTTGCCTAACTCTCGCATGCTCTTTAAAACATTTTCCTCCCTTCTTTGTCCTCCTCCCCGTCCTTCATCAACTTTAACAGCTGACGACTTTGCCACATTCTTCATTAATAAAATTACAAACCTCACTGCACAATTCTCCACACCACAAATTGTCAAACACATCTTACCAGCTAACATACACTCGTTAACATCCTTCTCTCCACTCTCTGAGGCAGAAGTCTCAAAACTCATACTTTCCAGTCATCCTACTACTTGTCCGCTTGATCCTATTCCATCTCATTTCCTTCAAGCCATTTCTCCTGCAGTTGTACCTACACTCACTCACATCGTTAACACATCCCTTCACACAGGAGTTTTTCCCTCAGCTTTTAAACAGGCTCTTATAACCCCACTTCATAAGAAACCCACTCTTAACCCAACTCTTTTAGGGAGCTATAGATTGGTTTCCCTTCTACCTTTCATTGCAAAAACACTTGAACGAGTTGTGTTCAACCAAGTCTCTGCCTTTCTCACACAGAACAACCTCCTGGACAGCAACCAATCTGGCTTCAGAAGTGGACATTCGACCGAAACTGCCTTGCTCTCAGTTGTTGAAGCCCTAAGACTTGCAAGAGTGGCTTCCAAGTCTTCTTAACTTATCTTGCTGGATCTGTCCGCTGCTTTTGATACGGTCAACCACCAGATCCTCCTTCAACCCTATTGAGAAAGGACATCTCAGGAACCGCACTTCAGTGGTTTGAGTCTTACCTCTCAGACAGGTCCTTCAAGGTATCTTGGAGAGGTGAGGTATCCAAGTCGCAACATCTAGCTACTGGGGTGCCTCAGGGATCAGTTCTTGGACCACTTCTCTTCTCTGTCTACATGACATCACTAGGTTCTGTCATTCATAAATATGGCTTTCCGTATCACTGCTGATGACACTCAACTCTACCTCTCATTCCATCCTGATGATCCGATTTCTTGCTGATTGAAGGACCGTCACCTTCAACTCAACCTAGCTAAGACAGAACTGCTTGTAGTTTCAGCAAACCCATCACTTCATCACAATTTCACCTTCCAGTTAGGCTCATCAACCATAACTCCTTCAAAAACAGCCAGAAACTTTGGAGTTGTGATTGATGATAAGCTGAATTTCTCAGACCACATTGCTAAAACTGCCCGGTCCTGCAGATTTGCTTTATACAATATTAGGAAGATCAGGCCCTTTCTTTCGGAACATGCAACACAACTCCTTGTTCAAGCTCTTGTTCTGTCCAGACTTGACTATTGCAATGCTCTCTTAGCAGGTCTTCCAGCCAATTTCATCAAACCTCTACAATTAATCCAAAATGCTGCTGTAAGATTAATATTTAATGAGCCGAAAAGAACGCACGTCACACCTTTGTTCATCAATTTGCACTGGCTACCAATAGCTGCTCACATAAAATTCAAGGCATTAATGTTTGCCTACAAAACCACCTCTGGCCCTACACCCCTTTACCTAAATTCAGTACTTCAGACCTATGTGCCCACTAGAAGCTTGCGTTCTGCGAACGACGCATTATTGTGCCATCCCAAAGAGGCACAAAATCACTTTCATGACTTTTTCATTAACTGTTCCAACCTGGTGGAATGACCTGCCAAACTCAATCCGAGCAGCTGAATCCTTAGCCATCTTCAAGAAACGGTTGAAAACACATCTCTTCCATCTTTATTTGACCCTCTAACTCTAGTACTCTCTATTCTAATTCTATTTTATCCATCTGTCTTCTTTTTATTTATTTACTTAAAAAAAACACCCTTGACTCTCTATCAATTGCATATTTATTCTCTAACTGCTAGTTTTTCTTTAAAAACTAACACTAGCTTTCTTTTTTTCTATTCTACCTCCTTGTTTCTTTAAAAAACAAACAAACAAACAAAAAAAACACTAGGTTCCTTTTTTCTATATTCTATCTACTTGTTTTCTTAAAGAAAAAAAAACAACAAAAAAAACCTTGCTACATGTACTGTGTTAGGCTAACCGAGACTTGTCATAGCACTTGCATGTTGTTACTCTTTTGTTGATTTTGATTGCTTCTGTTGTCCTCTTTTGTAAGTCGCTTTGGATAAAAGCGTCTGCTAAA
>JAFVLL020035561.1:0-15000 GCA_021397915.2 Tor tambroides | reverse complement strand
GCCAATTTGTGTGCAAAGACAATGACTGCTGGTGCCAGTGCAGTAAGGAGTTTCCCCAGTGTAACTGCCCTGAGGCTGATATCCGTTCCCAGGAAAACTACCTGGAGCGCATGAGGGAGGCCTGGAGGCAGGAGAACCAGGAATTTCAAGAGTCAGGTGCCAAAACTTCTTGTGTTTCTCGTTTTCTCGTGGGACGTTATTGTCCCCATTAGGCTGCTAGCTTGCTTAACTTACCTAACCAGCAAGACTTGGTCAACCAAGTTAAATGGGTCCATTTTTTAATGGAAGGTGTTTATTTTGCAATAAAAACCAACTGAATGTACATTATTCTGCTTATTACACATCTACCAGTGTTGTTATTATTAACTAAAGCTATAACTAAAATATTATAAAATCTTTCATTTTTAATACTTAAATAAAAAAAAATATATTATAGGGAAAAAAATTAAACGAAGAGTAGAAATTTTGCTTTGGCAACTGATTAAAATAAAGTACATTGAAGTTACTGAAAATTATTTACAAAATGAATCATTTATATAATGAAAATAATATAAAAGCTAAATATAAATATGTGTTAAGAATTACAACAGCACAAACCAAAATGACTGAAACTGAAATTGAAATGAAAACAAAATAGAAAAACTAAAACTAATTTAAAATATTAATAATAATACTATAACAATATCTAAATAATACTAAAATAGCACTGATGGCTGCTCAAAAAAATGAATAAATATTGATTTGATTGAGGTCGAATTATTTATAAATGTTGTACACTGTAAAAAATAAAAAGTTGAGAAAACTTAGTTTAAGGCAACCAGCTTCAACAGATTTTTGAGTTTTCCTCAACTTGTTTTGTAGGAGATTTTTGAGTTTTCTCAACTTTTTGTTGTATGAACTGAAAATAACAAGTTGAGAAAACTCAAAAATCTGCTGAAGGGAAAGGGAAGTGGTGTGTGGCCAAGTATAGTGACCCATACTCAGAATTTGTCCTCTGCATTTAACCCATACAAGTGCATGCACACAGTAGTGAACACACACCCAGAGCAGTGGGCAGCCAATGCTGCGGCGCCCGGGGAGCAGTTGGGGGTTCAGTGCCTTGCTCAAGGGTCTCACCTCAGTCGTGGTATTGAGGGTGGAGAGAGTGCTGGTTATTCACTCCCCCCACCTACAATCCCTGCCAGAACTGAGACTCGAACCCACGACCTTCGGGTTACAAGTCCAACGCTCTATCCATTAGGCCCCGTAAGCTGGTTAAAGCTGGTTGCCTTAAACTTTTAAGTTTCCTCAACTTTTTTATTTTTTACAGCGTTATATATTTATATATATTTATTTTGTTGTATAATGATATTTATATGAATTATTTTTATAATTTCACCTGTGTTATCTTTAAGTCCACTAGAAACATAATCGACCTACACTAAAACAAATAAATAAATAAACAATTGAAAAAAAACAAGTTTATTCAGCTATTGCTAGAAATTTCACAAACAAATACAAAAAAACAGCAAGCAACACATTTAATTAAACGTGAAATTTTTAAGTAAAAAACTAAAATAATTTTTTCCTGGAAAACATACTCCAGTAATAGTTTGATTTTCAACTTCGAAAATAACTTTTAAAGTGAAGCAACAAGACAAACAATATATTACAGTATCCTTCTGAGGTCATTTTCACTATTGTCGATAACTGAGATGCAAGATGGCGCTGTTTGTACGAAACTAAAGAGAGCAAGTCAGTTTCATTATCTGTATGAGCGTATTGACCAATCATAATCGAGTATTCCAGAAAGCCATGTGATAAACAATAATAATGTACAAATTAGCCATGCACACACTACAAGACAGAGGCTCATCATCTTGCGCACTTTGACAGCATTCAGTTAATCGTAGATTACGTGTGGAAAATATACGATCAGCTCTCATCCCAAAATTACATTCTCACTCAAACTCACAGACACAGAATGTCAACAAACAACATGGAAGAAGAGCTTGTAGTTGATTTGGAAGAGAAAAGAGTCGGGAAAAGAGTCAAATGAGATGTGGGCAGTGTAGCTGGATTTTGATTGATTGATTTTTTCTTTATGTTTTTCATGGCTCTTCCTGCACTTGTGCTCACAGAGGGGAACTCTGTTGCTCTGAACTCTGGCTGCTTGCGCATATAAGTGTACTGTTTCGTCTTTATTCCACACCATTGCAGCTACAGTACATAAGTGATATTTTGTCCTAAATATCTGTGGTTTCACATTACCGTGGGTGCAAATAGCTGCGCTGTGTGGGAGATGTTATTTGCACCTGGGTACAAATAGACACTTTGTAATTAAAAATAATTGTTGCCATGTGCAAATTGTGTTCATAATCGTACTGTTTGGCAAAATATCCGCATGCATTATGAAAAACATTTTTTTAAATAAGTCTTCACTTTGGAATAGCATTAACATATGAATGCAAGACCAAAACACAGAGGACAAATACGTTTTAAAAAATATTTGTGTGGACTGGGTCCAAGATTTGTTGCAGCAGGTATCTGCTTTTTGTTGCTGTCTTGTAATATGTGAAAAAGTTCATAGTAACCATTACAAATAGCAAACAGATAATAATAATAATAATCATAAAGTTGCATTTATTGCATAGCTCAAGGACACTTTACAATTGAGATAAAGCAGGGAAATTACCAGCAATTGAAGAGTACAAACTAACAATATAATAGTACAAGAACAATACACAGACAAAAATAAAGCAAACCAGTATGATAACAAATGGTAACCTAAAAATGGCAATATCTAAATTAAAATATTATTTATTGCTCAATGAACCTAAATGTTTAATTTATAGCAACAAAACAAAATTTTATGGGTTAAATTGGGTAGAAATTCTTTTTAAAGTAATAATTGCAAGTTACCAGTTTTTACAATTAAATTGTGACTTCAGTAAATTAAAAATAAATATTTTCTAATTGTGCTTAATACTCTCATTTTCACAAACTGTGAATTTACTGTACTGTATATAGTATATTACGATTTTAACCTTTTTAAACCTATTTGTTTGTGCTTGGAAATGATCTTAGTTCATTCTGAGCACAAAGTATGTGCTTTACGTAAGTGTAAATTTATATATTATTATATTATATTATATTATAATGTGTCATCACTGGGTATAACAGTATTTTGTCAGAATGTTTGACAGAAGCACCCTGTCCAGACCATGGTATATAGGACATAAAAACAGTATTACTTTTCTTTATTTAACATGAACAGTTAGTATTTGTTTACCTTGAATCCAATTGTGTTCGATGTATATGCTAATTCTAATTCTGGTATTCCTAGTATTGTTATTTCACTGACAACTACCTTTTGAAAATCTTCGCAAAAATGCTGTGTTAATTCAGATCTACTTTTTCATCAGATGAGTTCCAAAGCTTCATGGGTAAACTACCAACACAGAGCTCTTTAAATTCATCAGGAATCCAGCAATTGTGGAGGACAGACAGCGCTCTACAGCAACGCTACAGGCAGCTAGAAAGTCGCGTTAGCCTCCTGCTCTCCAAGACCCGACGAACTGCTAACAAGCTCTTCAGCCTCAGCAAGAGATGCCGCACACGGCCCAAAATAGTGTCTCTAAGGGAGAGGTAAAGCATATTTATAGGCACACATCAAACCCGTGAATCCAAATTTTGTGTTGTATAATTATGCAAGCTATGCAAATGAATTAGCAAAGTTTTAGTCTATAAGGAATTGTTCAAACATTCTGAATGTTTGTACATTAAATTCGGTAGAAGTTTGAGATTCATTGGATTTGAGATGAAATTGTATGTGTTTCCATTCAATCTCTTAGGACAGAAATATCACAAATAAGATTTCTTTAATATCTCAGTTGTTTCTTCTAGACAGTGATGAAATTAAAATGACAGCAATTGGAGAATGATGACAGAATTCATTCCAATGTCATTCAAACCCGCATGACTTATTTTCTTCTGTGGAACACAAAAGATATTTTGAGACTTTTTTTGCTAGATTAAATTAAATGCTCACACTTTATTTTAAGGTCCAATTCTCGCTATTAACAAACCATTAACTACGACTTTTGCCTCAATAATCTCTGATTTGCTGCTTATTAAAAGTTAGTTGTTAACTTTAGGTATTGGGTAGGATTAGAGATGTGGAATATGGTCATGCAGAATATGTGCTTTATAACTAATAAACAGCTAATATATTAATAATAGGCATGCTAATAAGCAATTAGTTAATAGTGAGAATAGGTCCCTATACTAAAGTGTTACCAGTTAAATTAATTAAATGCTTAACATGCAATAATATATTTTAACACTATAGAGCAAATATTGATTTTACTGTATTACTGTTTTGTCTTTCATTCTTTTTTGTTGTAAATCAGGAAATGAATCATTAATTGATAACTATCTAGTTTTAGTGAGATTTAAAAAACAAAAAATAAAAACAAAAACAAAAAAACATGCATTTAGCTTTAGGAATATATAGTGAATTGCTACAGGCACCTTTATCTCATTTACTATTCTCTGTTAAAATGTTTTGGAATGATATTTATTGTGAAACGCATTATATAAATACATTTGAATTGAAAATGTTTCTCTTCAGTTTCATACATCTACCTCAAGTCCAAATATTTGAAAAATTTATTTCGGCTTTTGAACAATGGCAATAAAAAAAGTCAGGTATTTAATTTTAATTTTGTCTTTATATTGTGTTATTGTTTATTTTTTTTTTTTACATGAAGATATAGCTGCTTTTACATTTTAGCAAAGGAGTCCATCATATTTGCGGTTCTTGTCCTTGGCAAGTTTTAAAACCGACAATTGTGCCTATTATTGTTTAATATGTTGATGATACATAAATTAAACAGAACTAAAATCTCTATTAAGTCTTTTGAGCTTTGAAAGGGTAACCACTGAGCAATACAGTTTTCCTCTGGGGTTGCGAAAACACTTCGAATGATTATTACACTACTGGATTTTGATTTGAAAGAGCTATTGTTTAGCCAAGCCTGACTAATGACTAATCTATTGTTTAACCACCCACTACAGCCTCTGAGGCTATTGCTGCACTAATGGATTACTTTTGCCCTAGCAGCGATTTCAAAGGCAGATATTAGCAGAGCTCAAGGTTAGAAACCAATTAGTTCTGTTGCTTAAACAGAGCTGTTTATTGACAGTTACCATTTGTTGCGAATCATTGCCTTATGATCTCCGCAATTATTTGCATACATTACAAGCTATAAAATCCCGTTTTGTCTTGTTTCCTCACTCTTTTATTGTTGGTTTTCACAGGCCGCTGAGCTACTGGCTACAGTTCACCCTGTCCGTCCTGTACTGCAGTGAGAGTAACCAACTGGGATTTTACGCAGAGGAATTACGGACTTGTGCCTGTCCGTACGAGAGCCCCTCGTGCCAGGGCGTCGTCCCGTGCGAGGTGGGCGATGGCCACCGTTGCGCTTCCTGCTCGGTGGACAATCGCACCCGCTGCTCCAGCTGCAATCCAGGTTACGTTCTCAGTCACGGAGTTTGTAAAAATGCCGTACCCAACCCTACAGACCACTACCTGGGCTTTGAGACCGACCTACAAGACCTGGAGCTACGCTACCTACTCCAACACCGGGACGGCCGCATCACGACGCACGCCATCTTCGTCAGCAACGACGTTCGCCTCAACGTCTGGTTCGACCCGTCTTGGAGAAAGAGGATGCTACTTACGCTGAAGAGCAACAAGTTCAAATCCAACCGTGTCCATATGCTCCTGGGCATCTCGCTGCAGATCTGCATGACCAAGAACTCCACCCTGGAGCCTGTGCTGTCCGTCTACGTCAACCCTTTCGGCGGAAGCCATTCGGAAAGCTGGACCATGCCCATCAATCAGAATGGCTACCCGGACTGGGAAAAAACCAAGCTGGACATTCCTTTGGATTGCTTCAACTGGACCTTGACTTTGGGCAACCGGTGGAAGAGCTTTTTTGAGACCGTTCACTTCTACCTGAGGAGCCGCATTCGGACCGAGTCCCCTCAGGGGAACGACACGGTCTACTTCGAGCCTCTGGAAGCTATGGATGCCTCTCAGAACTTTGGATACATGAAGATCAACAGCATGCAGCTGTTCGGTTACAGCATGCACTTTGACCCCGAGGCTATCCAGGATCTGATCCTGCAGTTGGACTATCCGTACACTCAGGGATCTCAGGACTCTGCTCTGCTGCAGCTGATGGAGATCCGATATCGGGTCAATAGACTGTCTCCTCCTGGACCACTGCCATTAGATCTGTTCTCCTGCCTACTTCGACATAGGCTCAAACTCTCCAGCTCCGAGGTACAGAGAATACTCACCACACTGCAGACTTTTAGTGCCAAACAGCCATTCTACAAAGAGTATGAAGCTGCGAAACTTTGTAGTTAGAAAGCAAACCAATTTATTTTTGCCATTGATGTTTTGCTTTACTCGCTGAGAAGTTCATTTAACTGAAAATTCTTTTATGAGGGGGGGTCACTGTTGTTGCTGTTTGATATAAAGTCATTACTGTTACATATTTGATGTCTTTGGTTCAAATGGTAGTTCAGATGAAACAACGTTTTGCACAATTTTATCAATTCTGCCATGTTTGAATTAAATAAAATAGGCAAAAAAGACCTAGTTTAAAAAACCAAACTTTTTGTTATGTTTTTGTAGCACACTGATTGCAGTTGGCTGGATCTCAACCATGCAATGGAACATTTGAAGTATGCGTTTAACAAAAATCAGAAAACTTTCTGTTTACTCATTATTTAGAAAAGTGAATTCAAAGTAACTCCTCAAGAACAGTCATATTTCACCCCAAAATAAAAGTAATCCATCCATCCATACATGCATATATTATACACTACCATTAAAAATTGGTGGAATGTCTTTTATTCAGCAAAGATGCAATAAATTGATCAAAATTGACTGCAAAGTTATTTAAAATGTCACAAAGGGTTTCTATATTAATAAAATGCTGTTAGAATGATGTCTGAAGGATCATGTGACACTGAAGACTGGAGTAATGATGCTGAAAATTTAGCTGTGCATCACAATTTGTAAATTTCATTTTAAAATATATTCAAATAGTAAACAGTTGTTCACAATATTACCATTTTACTATATTTTTGTTCAAAAAAATGCAGCCTTGGCGAGCATAAGAGACTTCTTTCGAGAGAGAGAGAGAAAAAAAAAAGTCTTACAGAGCCCAAACGTTTGAATGATGTATATATAATGCTTTGTTGTTGTTGCCATTTTTATTACTCTCACTGTGGATTTTCATTAGAGTCTTATTGTTCTGTGTATAATATATATATATATATATATATATATATATATATATACACACACACACTGTATATACTGATACAGCATAAAAAGGCATATTGATGAAGTTAATTGGAGATGACCTGTGGCCTGAACATGTTTTGGTCACCCTAACAATTCACATCATGCATGTTACATCCCTTTTTAACTGGCAAAGACAAAATCTTTTTTTTTCATTTTCACTTTCAAATATTATATGTGAGTGCAGGAAATATATTTTAAATCCAGGGCTGGACGTTTTTAAAGAGAATACTGAAGTACCACATTGAACATTTCCATTGGCACTGACAGCAGAGGTGCTGCTATCCCTTAAATGTGTCATTCCAATCGAAGTCAGAATGGATCGCATAAAGACATCATGTGAAACAGACAAACTACAAATAGCTTCAGGTGTACAGAGGATATTCAGATGAATTTGCTAGAACACATAAATATGCATTGATCTGTCAATGGAGAGGATATGTCTTTAGCAACATTCAAAATGTTAAATTTCATGTCAAAAACAGACTTGCTTCTGAAACATCAATCACATGGTCATTAATAATCATTATTCGTGCCTGATTCACATGTCATACTCCAACTCATCCTTCAACTTTCCATCACACCTTAACGTGTGAAGAGGCTCTTAACAACCCCTAAAGACGGACGGCATATGGTCTCCTCCTACTTTCTTTGTGGCAGATTTAGTGCCCTAAAAGCACGGTCCTCAAGAGACGAGCACTGGCACTTATCGGCAGGCGAATAACGATGAGGAGAGTGACCTCCCCCAGTCCTCTGCTCCGTCATCGCTCCCGGTGTGATGGATGAGCACTGAGGAGATGGAGACATGCGGCACTCGAAAGGCTGGCACCCTGGACAGAGCCCATTATCTGAGATCCTTCTCCACGGCGGCAGGAGTCTGTTCGAAGTGTGTGAGCTATTTACCTCGGTTGCTGGGGTTCAGATGAATTTGTTTTTGGATCTGCGAAACCATCTGCTGCTCCAGAGTGCTGCGTCGTGATTGACAGCAGCATTGTGAAGTAAATTTCCTCATGTTTCTATCTCTCAGACAAGCGTGACTCGCGAGGTGTTGCCACATAAGGTGACCAGATTTCCAGCAAGTCTGTGCGGTTCACTGTGGGTACAAGCAGAAAAGTGACGGCATGCTAAAATTCTGGAAGAAAACATGAAAGTGCAGTGGTCTGAGGTGGTGGGCCGCAAGTCTAATCTGATAGTGTCACAGACAGCAGGGAAGGAACACTGAATACAAATAATAAAATGCAAAATATCTCCTTGTCGATGTCAAAGGCTGTGCACCCAATCAAGCTCTATGGTATTTTGCCAAACATTCATCTATCATTCGGTAGGAGCTATAGTCAAATTAGGCTGATGTCAACATGGATGGCTGGTGTGATGCCTTCATTATCAAAAACCACATTTACACGACAACAATATACAAAACATTTTCAAAAGCTTGCACTTTAAAATCCATTTTCCAGCGTTTGCATTTTCAGGCCCCCAAAATGCTGTTAACATATATATGAAAGGCCAAAATGCATAAAAGGTTTTCAGTTTTTAGTTGATAATAGTCTTGTGTACATTGCCCCTTAAACAACATAACGTAAAAGACAATTATCAGGCTGAATACATAAAAGAAGACTTCACTTGCTACAAGGATAAACATAGTTCCCTTTTGAGGGAACTTCGAACTGTGTCCTCTAGGGGTCGCTATGGGGAACGCCATCAGCGTGACCCGTGTCTGAAGCATACATACAAAAACACCACATGTTGGCCGACGACAGCCTATGACGTCACTACCGGCGCGACCACAGTATAAAGGGGCGCTGGGAAAAACGTCATTCTCTTCTTCGTCTTCAGTGACTGTGTTGTTTGAAGCGTGCATTCTACTGGTAAGAACGATTTTCTACTGTTACTATGGCGAGCACTAGCAAGGCGTTTAAGAGATGTGTGCATCCGTGTCCTCGTTATTTGACACCTGATGACACACACAATCTTTGCGTCTTTTGTTTGGGCGAGGAGCACGCACGCGATGTCCTCGAGGGGGCAATCTGTGCGCACTGTGAGCTTTTTTCTATGAGAAAGCTCCGCTCTCGTCTGTCTCTCTTTTCGAGGAAGGAGGGACAGCCGTCTGCTTCCCGCGGTTCAAGACCCACTGATGCCGAGGCACGGAGGAGAATGAACTCGTGGGGTTCACAGGTGGATCTGGCTGATGAGTTAGAGAGGGGGCTTTCCTTCTCGCGCTCGTCGGCCGCGAGCGAGGGCGAGCCGCGGGATGATGATGATGCGATCTCGCTGACATCATCTGATCCAGCGGCTAGTGCTCTGCTGGGTTATGCCCAGGAAGAGCAGGAGATGTCTGAGGGCGAAGAAGTTGAGACTGAGCCCTCTCAATCCTCCTGCCCTGCGTATGACGAACTGTTGGAGGTTATGGAACGCGCCACGGCGAGGCTTGACTTGCCGTGGAAGCGGGCCAAGATGGTGGCGCCGCGGGGTCGTCTCGATGAGCGTTATCTTTCTGGCCATAACCCCCCAGCTCGAGTGAGCCTCCCATTTCTTCCTGATCTCCATGCGGAGGTTGAGAGGGAATGGAAGAAGCCGTTTTCCTCTCGCATTCATAGGTTTCAGCATACCAGTTATGCTAACATTGAGGGGATGCGTGAAAACAGCTATGAGGGGATGCCCCCTGTGGAAGAGACGCTAGCCAGCTATCTCTCTGTGGGTGAGACATCCTCTCTCAAGGCTCCCTCCTTGCCATCTAGGCCCCTTCAGGAAACATCTTGCTTAAATGGCAGGGCATACGCAGTAACAGGTCAGGCTGTCGCTTCGTTGCACACGATGGCGGTGCTTCAGGCATACCAGGCTGATCTGCTGAAAGACCTGGATAAGGGTCAGGGCTTGTCGCCTGACGAAGTAGCTGGGCTGCGCCGCACCACGGATTTGGCTCTCCGTGCCACTAAGCAGGCCGCCACTGCTATGGGCAGGTCTATGGCGGCCATGGTGGTAACGGAGAGACATCTGTGGGTGAATCTGGCAGATATTGGGAAGAAAGAGAAGGGCTTTCTTCTCGATGCTCCAGTCTCGCCTTCCGAGCTTTTCGGTACCTCCGTCGAGACGGTGGTCGAGAAGTTTAGGGAGGCGAAGGCGTGCTCAGCGGCCTTCAAAACCTTCATTCCAAGAAGGTCCAGGTCTGAGCCTGAACAACGCAGGGGTCCTGGCCCATCTCCGTCTGGGGATCAGAGATGGGCACAGAAGGCTAGTGTCGCGACTCGTGCCCCTCCCCCGCCTGCGGGTAGGGCTAGAGGGAGGCGCGGGTCAAAGAGAGGTAGGCAAGACCTGAGGGAGGTGATCCAGATGAGGCGTTCTCAATGCTCTCGTCCGGACCAGAGTAAGACTTGAACATCTACTCCCTTCCCTCGGGGGGCCTGTCATCTGCCCTCATCTTCCCCTCTCTAATTCCCCTGCAACCACCACTAATTCCACCTGACCGAGGTTAGGTGGGAACCTAGGAACCTGCGCTTAAAAACATTGCAGTCTCTATGCTGGACTTATGATGTTTTGGTTAAGTTCTATGTTTCATAGAAACTACCTTACTGATGGTCCGGACCCGACTCTTCGGATTTCGCCTCCGGGACTGATCTCATGCGCAGGAACCATGGATGGGTGAGTACGATCCAGTTCTATGGTTCACTGGTATTGTGTAGCCTTTCTTTGCAGTATTTCTGGACCTGTCGTTTTGTGTGTTTTCACCTCTTGCCTTCGACTCAGTGCAGTGATGACCTCACTCGTCGATACTAGATCCAGGCTAGGATGAGAGCCCCGTTCCCGGCCTCATACCCCTGGATCATGTGGCCCAGTCATAGGTTTCTGTGGGAGCCTCCTTGGTCATCAGGTCTCCAGCACTGCAATGCCTGGACCTGCGGGTCTTTTTACCATCAGTTCTTGGCATAGGGACGCCTCCTTTGAGAAAGGTGCATGGCTAACAAAAAGTTATCAAAAGCTTTTTGATGGACCTAACTGTTCTTGAATAACGCAGGAATGAATTTGACAAAGAGCTCGCCAAAGTAGACATGAGGCTATATCTCTTGAAACATTTTATGGTATTGAGACCAAACTTGGAATATGTTATGATAAACATGTCCTGAGGTTACCTGCACAGTTTCAGTACAGTGCCACCTAGTGGTCAGGAGATATGAAAGATGTCAAAATGGATCAAGGTTGTTTTTCTGCAATTCTTTATGTGTCATTGTCACCCCTAGTTAACCGCACCACATCAATTTGCAAGCAGCGCTACTTATTGGTCAAAAGTGATAAATCATTAAATAATATTTCTAGTGATTTTATTTATGATTTTTCAGCTTTTTTGTGTAAAATCATATTAAAATGTCTATAACTGCTCAAGGGTCTTAAATCGCTTGAACCCCAGTAATTGCTGCTTGCAGCTATTTTAACATTATTTCATTTAATTTTTTTAATTTACCTTTGTATGATAAAGTTAGGTCACCAAATTCGATTCAAATCAGTTAAGAACCACTGATCAAAGGTTTGATGGAAATTTGGCATTATAGTGTATTCAGATGAAGCCTACTTGAAACATTTCAAAACATGCAAACCTTTACTGACATCTGTTCTTCTCCTCTCAGGGATGCAAAAATGTTCACATTTTTTGTACGGGAGGGAGAATTTTCTACTCTTCAGGCAGTGAAAACAAAATACAGAATGAAAAGATGGCGAGTCACTGAGAGATTTCAAAACAGACCTAACGTTATGCTAATATGACAATGTAATTAAATATGCAAAGCGATCAGAAAGAAAATCTTGACAAACAATAATCCCATTCAGGGCCCACAGATCTATACTCACATTCATGACAAATGGCACAACTGTTGATTCATTCAAGTAAAAGGGGGTGCGTTAAACTTAGAAACTGTGTTGGATGAGTGTTTATATTGAAAGTCCAAATTTCAATTTCTCTTAACGGCAATTTTCATTACATTTTATTACTATAATACAAAATTTTTTTATTAGTACATTTTTTACAAGTAAATTTATGGAAGTACAATAACTACTGCAATGTGATACAAATGTAAAAATCATTTCAGTTTTAAATAGACTGCATTCAAGTAATGACTGCATACAGTCACAAAGAAAACACAAAATACACTTAATTTTCATTAAGCAAAATATAACATCTTTTTTGTTGTTGTTGTTGTTGGTTCTGGTGTGAAATATGACCCTGACATCATCTTGACAGGTTTTGTGAGCTTCACCCAAACACCGTTTGAATTAAAATGTAGTCTAGCTCTTATACTCTCTCTTGAGGCCAGTAAAGTACAAAGAGTCATCTATGAAATATGGAATGTCACAATGATGTGACATTTATACTGTAGGTACATATGTGCATATATAGTTTTTGATAAGATTTGAAATATCTGGAGATCTGAGTATCAGCCCTCTACATGTGTCTTAAAAGGCTGTATCTTCACTCAAAAAAAAAGAAAGAGAGAAACAGCTAGAGGTGAAGGACATCAAAAAGAAAATGCAAGAAGTCCAAAAATATTCTTCCATGTTATTTTTCAGTTTAGAAACATCACTGCTTGCTTTTACGCTGAGGGGCTGAAACAATAAATCTATTCAGTGGGCTTTCTCCCGTTTGCTGGGGTTTGGATGCTACCCTGGGGGCTGGAGGTATGGGCTGGTGTTAATGAACAGTTGAGCTGTAAAAGCGCTAAAAGCCTAAATGATCAAGACAAAAAAGCAATGTGCAAAAACAGGAAGGAATGTCTTGCCTGGATTTTCACCACTGGGTTCCAAGTCATTCTGCCATTTCCATGAATCATACCATTGCTTAAAGGAATGTCAGCAATGTCCTGCAATTGTCACACAAACAGGGAAGAGAAAATATAAGAATCAGCAGGCACACACACACACACACACACGTATGCAGCAGACGGGAAGCGATACCTGGGGTGTTTTAGTAGCTCCCTTGCTGTGAACTCCATATTCAGTGAGTTCTGCCACATTAATGGGCCACAATGCAAAAAATCATGACAAAGACTTGGAGTCCTTGAAATGAAATAGACGAGGACTATTGTTAGGTTTGAAAGAACATTTCTCTGGCATTGTATGCAAGTGAAGCAGTCAGTCGGGTGAGGTGCTCCCACTTTAGATGCTGAACAATAGAGGAATAACGCATCTGCAACAACCTTGTAGTGGGAAAACATGAATGGTTTTGATTAAATATATTAGCAGGGGTTGCACTTTATTTTACAGTACGTGCACTTACATGTACTTACAGTTTACCTAAGAAAGTACTGGTAATATAAGGTAACTACATGGGGTAGGGTTAGGTTTAGGGGTAGATTCAGTGTTAGTACCTAGTTATTACCTATTTATTGTAATTAATATAATAAGTACATAGTATGTACATGAGTAACAGGACTGTAAAATCAAGAGCTACTGCAGCAGGAACTTCTTAAAGAACACCTCTGTAAAATCATTGACTTAAACGTCTCTGCCAGACAAAAGTCAGGACACCTCATAATAGTCCTCAAAACTAAGGAATAACTCAAATGGAAGCATAGAAATGAGTGACCAAAAATTATTCTAAACTACCTTATACGTGATCTTCTTCAAATTTGAACGGAGGTTCTGTTCAATGGTAAAGGACAGGCAAACCTGATGGTGCTCTTGCAAGGAGGACCACTCTTTCTTTTTCAGCATTCTTATTAAAAAATGACTGGATTTCATCCACTAAATTTTCATCAAACAATGGTAATATAAAGACCTTTTTTTCTTGTTTAACTTTCTTAAAGCAATATGGTCTTGCTTATTTCTTCTACCCACAATTAGAGGGATGTCTGATGCATACAGCTCAATTTCTAGAGTTAAATGGTTGGTTGACCCCCAAAATGAAAACTCTTCATCATTTACCCACCCTCGTGTCATTCCAAACCCTTAAGAAATTTTCATTTTCACAACACAAATGAAGATATTTTTAATTAAATCCACTGAAAATCTATTCATCCAAAACTCTACACAAAACGATGATAAAGAGATCAAAGAATTAAACCATCCTTATTGAACATTCTAATTTGGTCACGAAAGCTCAAGCATGTATAGGCCTACATACTTTACGAGAACCAATGACTTGTAACCAAGACTTTGAATAAACTTATCAGGATTTATTGATCTCTTTACAAATGTTTTGACACATCAGACTTTTGGATGGACAGACTTTCAATGGAAGGACAGAAATCTTTCAGATTTGATAAAAATATTTTAATTTGTGTTCCAAAGATAAACGCATTTCCTATGAGTTTGAATGGCATGAGGGTGAGTAAATGATTACAAAATTTTAATTTAAGCTATTTTTAAAAAGTTTTTTTAAAGGTCACCTTTATTTTTAAAGTACTTTATATACACTGAACAAAAATATAAATGCAACAATTTTGTTTTTGCCCCCATTTTTCATGAGCTGAACTCAAAGATCTAAGACTTTTTCTATGTACACAAAAGGCCTATTTCTCTCAAATATTGTTCCCAAATCTGTCTAAATCTGTGTTGGTGAGCACTTCTCCTTTGCCGAGATAATCCATCCACCTCACAGGTGTGGCATATCAAGATACTGATTAGACAGCATGATTATTGCACAGGTGTGC
>JAFVLL020035560.1:0-15994 GCA_021397915.2 Tor tambroides | reverse complement strand
AAAAAAAGGCAGAATCTGCCATCACTTTTGATTAGTTTTTTAGTTACTCTTTCACAGGCTTTAGATATTTGAAAAATTGTTATTAATAAGGACATGATTTCTGGAGATTAACCCCTCGTTCCTTTATCCCTGATCCAGAGACCTTTGGAAAATTGATCCTGTTAGATTGATGGATGTCCTGTTTAAGGGTTTGTCCTTGTGCTAGTGTTTTTGCTGTAATCCTGAGGGCTCGTTTGTTTAATGATGCAATTGTATCTCATTTTGTCACTTCTGTGTAATGTCACATTGAACAAACCTCAAGTTATTTAAATTTGGGTTTAATTAGTCCTAAAGAAAACCTTCGAACAGAATAAATATTTTAAGTTACTTTGAATATTTAAACTGACAAATTGTCAGTTGTTTTATATGTTTGTAACTGCATAGGCATGAATATATCAGCCTACTTCATTTTATCTGTACAATGATTTGGCAAACAATAAACTTTAAAATTTGAATGCCATCTACATGACTTACAATTCAAAATTTGAATGCAGAAAATAGCTATGTTTCCATTAAAATTGTAAAAATAAAGTTGCAATCCTGTCACCATTAGTTTGAGTGAACAAAATTGTCACTTCCAAAATTTGTGTGAAATGGAAATGGCAGCTATTTTATAAATGTATTCCGTTAATTGAGGTTAAGAGCATAAATAAAATGATCAGATGAATTTCATGTTTGCTAGCAATTGTGTTGAATCTGGGAACAACACCATGTCTGACAATTTAGTTTGGAAATAGTCTTTTTTTCACAACTTGGTGCTTCCATCCAAAAGTGGCATTAAAATATGTGGACAACCTCCCAGCTAATGAATGATAGTGCAGCGGTCATGTTAAACAAAACCTGAACTGATGACCATCACAGTAATAAAGCCATTTAGCACAGGATGAGTGGTCAAAATGGGCTTCATTATGGAGCTGCGTCATGGGGGCCCGTTATCAGGCACTGCACCATGGGTCCAACTGCCTGAGATAGAGACAACGCTGTGAACCAAGCCTTGATGTTGACACACAACATATTAGTCCCCCTGGAAAAACAGGGGGCTTTGTCTCAAATTTCCATTTTCTCTCCCACCGTTTAACTGGCCTCATCAAAAAAGGGCAGATGGAGCTGGACACCATGAATGAAGGAGCATCTGAGGGATAAAGACAGGGAAGAAAAGGGATGTTTATTGTCCATGTATTTTTAAAGAGGGAATCTGCAGCACTAGATGTGTAAACATAGCTTGACCCTAGAAAGTAGGACACAGTGGTGCTAAAGAGGATCTCCGGATAAGAAATGGCCAAACAGGGGCAGTCAATGCAGGTCATTGAGCTTCATTAACACTGACACACACCTTTCTTCCATGTTATTAATGTCCCTTATTAAAGCATAAAATTGCATATTAACTATTGATCACCTATTACCATTCTTCAATAATCAATTCTAACTGCTTCAACCGCATTTTAGTCCATCTTTATTTTAATCCAGTTTAAACAGCTCTTTTGTCTAATGTTTCCATTCAAGCCGAAAGCAAATTTGGTATTTATCGTTCCATTACGTTTAAAGGAGATGATCAGCACACGTCAAAGACAGGCAATGCTAAAACAATTATTTTTATAAAGTGGTAACCTTTTGACCTATGACCTGGAGAATAGGGCAGTACAATTGCAGAGAGCATTCGGTGTGTTTTGTGAGAGATTAAAGAGAGACAATCTGTTGCACCTGCCAGCCCAGCGTGTTATTATAGCTCACGGCGGCCATGACAGGTCCATCTTGCACCCCAGCTGACAGAAGCCAAATTCTTCTATTCGTGATCAGCACTGGAGAGCAAAACAGGGCTGGATACGCTGAGTTCCAACTATTTCAGATCTGTAAGAAAAAGAACAGAATTGCAGTGAAACAACAATCTGAATGGGAAATGAATCACCGTGCCAATTAGAGCCAGGTTTTGGGCTTCCCCGTTGTGTGGGGGTCGTGTTAAAAAGAAGCCTGTGATCTGGGCAGATCGGTGGGCTTCCAATACCGTCCTACACCCCCTGAGTTCACAGGACACATATCACCTGCGCTCAGCGTCTCGGCTCCATTACGGGCCTGCAGCAGCTTCAGTGTTATTCTGCGCATCTGCTCCCAGTGGTTCCGGCGTCTGCAGTCAAAAGCCCATAATGAGCTGCTCTCACTCCAGCTGTCCCACTGATAGCCTTAAACCAGCTGCATGCTGGGAGCTGCAGGGATGGGCTGTCAGCAGGCCGATGGGCTTGACCCTTGACCCCTAGCTCAGCCGAACTTCAGCGTCCTGACTGATGACGCCGAGATTAGCGCTCCCCGGAGACACGCCGCCACACGTCTGGCCACAGCTTCGAAACTGCGACATCGATTCACGAAATCTCCTATTTTTTCCACACATAGGTTACAGACCGGTTCTCAGTGTAACCTTTGAACTTTAGCAGTGGAAGAGCAAGTCTGTTATCCAAGTGCCTGATTGGAGCAGCCATCACTGAAGTGTGATTAGAACTCCACCAAACAAACATGGCGGCCTTCATTGAATTCCTGTCAAGTCCATGCAAACCAGAGGTGACAGATGTAATTTGTTTGTCCCGCTGGTTTAATTTAAGCTGATACCTTTAAGCTAGAGCCGCAGTGTGTGAAATGGCAGAAGGAAATGGGTGCGGGGACAGTGGAAAAGAAAGAGAGAGGGAGTTCCTGTCCACCTGTCTTCTTGGCTTCTTAGTATATACGTCTTACAGAAGGCCAGCTGCATCAGCCAAAGAACTTCCACATTTACCTTCTGAAAACAATCCATTAAAACTGTGCCGGGCTGCCGGCCCTGCCACTCCACGAGGAGCGCGAGAGGGAATGGAGCGACAGCGTGAGATAGGGACACAGTGTATTAACCAGGAGGGAAGGCATCATGTGAGTAACACAGTCGGGAAGGGAGAGAGAAGGAGAGGTAGGAAGAACGATGGAGAGGATGTGGGAGAGAGAGGGAGAAAGGGATTGGAGAGAGTGAGTGAGGACACTGGCGGACAGCTACAAGATGGAGTAGCAGCATGCGGGAGATAAGCTGTCGAGGCGGAGACAGTGTGTGACAGTCCTCGAAGCGGCAAGCAGGCGAGAGTGTGACAGGGAATACAGAGAGCTGCATTATTGTTTAAATCATTGATTGCTTCCCTCCTCCTCAGCCTGTGACGTGTGTGACACCAGAGAGAGGGCTGAAAAAACAGGGTGCAAAACCTCCTCCTCCTCTTCCCCTTTGTTCTTCCTCATTTCCACTGGATGCACCGTATACCTGCCATCTTTGTCCTAACCATCAGCTGGGGTTTGTCTTCACTTGCTTTTTGCCACTGCTTCTTTTCTTTCTCCACTTCATTGGTGTGTTTGTAGTGCATTTAATAAAGCGGCCGTTGGGTCTGAAGGTGTTATGGTCAGAGGAGACTTCTGATAAAATATATATAGATAAATTACAAAATTATAGTTATTCCAACATTTAAAAAATCCATTTAAAACATTTTTTGCTATTCTTAAAGCACACAAGAATCATATACTCACCTTGTGTCATGTCATTCCAAATCTGAATGACTTTATCTCTGTGGAGCACAAAATGTTTTTTAAACATTATTTTTATGTTAAACTTTTTTAAAATGTATTTTATGTATAAACACCTTTCAATATATTGAAAATAAACTGGGTCTGTCCAAAAAAAAAAAAAAAAAAACTGTAGAAATATGTACAGGTAATAATTATAACTTCCATAGTAGAAAAATCTGATTTGTAAGGGAATGGAACAGTTGATGCAGTTCACAAATTTGGTATGAATGATTCATTTATGAATCTAATTCTTGAGTTCAACTCACTGCAATAATTGGTCGCTTTTTTAAACTAAAAAACAATTTATAAATAAAAACTGCACTAAGAACATTTTGTCCTTACACCAGTTGTTATCAAAATAAACACTAAAGATATATAATTGGATATATAATATACATTTATCTTTACAAAATGATCATTTCAACACTGATAATAATTAGAAATGTTATTTGAGCACCAAATCAGCATATTAGAACGTTTTCTGAAGGATCATGTGACGCTAAAGTAATGCCTGCTAAAATTCAGCTTTGCAATCACAGGCATAAATTACATTTTCAAAACTAACAAAATGGAAAACAGCTATTTTAAACTGTAATAATATTTCACAGTATTACTGTTTACTTTATGTCTAATCAAATGAAAGCAGCCTTGGTGAACATAAGAGACTTCTTATTTAAAAAAAACAAACAAAAAAAAAAAACACCAAATCCAAACTTTTGAATGTTAGTGTAATCAATGATGAACCATGATTTTTGTGTGAAAACACTTGCGTACAGTTTTAACAAATATGTTGTGAGCATATGTGAACACAGTGAATGTGACCCATCAAGTTCAAAGCATACACTGAAAGGCGTCTCTCTTTTCCTCTCATCTTGCTCTCTTTCTTTCTCTCCAAGTGCAGGCAGTGGAGCAGTGGAGGTGTTGGGCAGAAAGTGGCTAACAGTGAGGTCTTGTGACACTCCCCCCTCCACCCACTCTTCCTCTCCGCAGGCCGGCTGTCTCTCTCCGCTCGCCCAGAGCCTGACACTGACGTGACACTCGTGAAATAATTATGAACCAAAAACACTGCTGACAGCAAACAGCCCGCTCCCCTCAATGATGTGTCACCCATGATTAGCATGGGTCTTGGCATCCTCGCAGCCCGCAGGCGGAAGAGAAGAGGAGGGTGAGGGGACGGAGGGAAGGAAAGGGAAGGGGTGGGGGGACAGGCGAGATGGACAAAGAAAAAGTCCAAGAGAAAACAGAAAAATTAAACAGAGGAATGAAGCGTAAAACCATCAGAAGTGGTAAATAGAGGGAGTGATATAAGGACGTACAAGCATGTGGGGTGGAGTTAGATGTTCTGCTTGTAGCTCATGACCGTGGGGAATAAACCCTGGATACTGACACCTGTATCTGTCGTCTGCTGTTAGGAGACATATGCCTCGCTTCAGGCCACCACAGATCAGCACAGGCAGCACCCCTCGATTATATGTGGTTCCTGACCTTTGCCTGTTAAATACCAAAGGTCAAAGCAGATGTGGGTGAATCAGGGTTGGACAAAATTCAGAGATGAATTTCAATTTATGAGTGTGAATTTGAACTGAATTGACCACACCCCACAGGAAGCTGAATTGGTATGACAAGACTTGCAGTTCAGAAAACACAAGTAATGCATTATGGGAAATGAAGCATTCTTCCAGTTTTGATTGATTAAATATGATGAAATGTAAAAACTACTTAAAGGGATAGTTCGCCCAAAAATGAAAATTCTATCCTTTGTTTACTCAGTTTCATGTTGTTCCTAACCCGTATTTCTTTTGGCCATATAATGAAAGTCACTGGTGTCCAAAACAAAATTGGACCCCATTGACTTTCATTGTATGGGAAAAAAAGACTTGAAATTTGGAATTTTTCAAAATCTTAGAAAAGTTTACACAAAAATATATTCATATAAAATTATACACAATAATAAACAGTGCAACTATAAACGATTGCAATAAATTAACAACCCAAAAATGAATGCAAAGAATTATATCAAAATGTTAATTTATTAAATATTGCGAAATAGATAGATTTCTATCTTTAGATTAGATAGATTAATAGATTTCTACAGGTGGCATTTCTTTTTTCTATCAATCTTTCTATCCATCCATCTATCCATCCATCCAATGAATCCTCAAACTTCAAAAACTTGTTAAAAACTTCTAATCCAGACTTTGTTAAGCCAACATTCAACGATTTTTTTATATTGAATGTCAATTAATTTTAATTGTACTTCTTTATAATTGAATTTCAATTGCAATACTACATCCAGTTTGTTACCTAAATTACAGTTCAGCAATTGAACTGTAATGTAAAAAGCATTACCAATGGCACATCTGTGTTGCGAGACTCAAAAGTGTTTGTATGACACACTGTGAAACAAGCATGTGCATTTGCGGTAAGAAGTCTGCCAGTAAACGTTTGAGGAAGTGAAATCCATCAGGCACTTTGAAGCTGTACGACCAGGCGTTTAAAAAAGCAGACCGCGTCTCTCCAGCCCTCAGTGCCAGAGTGAATTTGCACGACGGTGCCGAGATTGATAGGTGGATTCACAAAGCCCTTTTGAACTCTGAGGAAAGCAGCTGTTTCCATGACTGGAGGTATAAAATGCACAATGTACATAACTCTTCTTAACAGAGAGTAAATCCCAGTAAAACAACTTGCCGTCTGAAGGGACAGTACATTTCACCTCACTATATTTGGAGATAAATCTAGGATGATCAACCATGAAACACTCACCATCCAGAGCTGGGAAAACACTAGATTTATAGAGCTGGGAGTTTCAAAGAGCTACAAAACGTCTGAAAGACAGAAAACACAAATAAAAAACATTTTTATAGAGCGTCAAATAGATGGGCACCCCAAAACAGTTTATTAGCCGTGCTTTGTGACAGGCTTTCCTCTCCTGCCATGATGCTCAGGCCAGCGCTGAGCTGTAAAATGAGAGGATGGCTTTGTTGTGCTAACTCAGACTAGTCTAGACTAGCATGTGGGAAAAGCTTTGAAAGTGAAGGCCGGGGTCCGCGTACGTAGGGCTACGGACGGGAGGGTGTGTGTCAGTAGCAGTGGGAGGGGTAGCGTTGGCCAGGGCGGTTGGTTGAAGGGTGGCACGGCGAGAGAGACACACGGTGACACCGCAGCTTTGAAAGGTTCATGCAATATTAATGTCCACGAGGGAGAATCACTAGCCTGGCCCCAGGGGTCACCCAATTAACTGGAACACACTCCCATTTCCAGTGTGTGTGTTCTGAGCATTCGACTCCATACCTCCCTTCTGACATCAATGTGAATGTGTGTGTGTGTGTGTGTGTGTGTGTGTGTGTGTGTGTGTCTGTTCATATCCGCGCACGCTGATAGTCGCCACACTCGTAGCTCATGTTTTCTTCTGTTCTTCTAGTCTCTCTTGTTCTATGTCTCTCAGAAGAAGAAGTGTTACAGACAGTGATGCATGGCTGTGAAAAGCTAATGTACTGTTTTACTTATTCAGTTTTTTAATTTGTTGGAAATTAATTGACTGACCTGGTGGTGCTGGCTCAGATACTGAGGCTAAAAAAATAGAGCTGCCCTTGGATTTGCATCAGGCAGTGCTCAACACAGTTTAGTAGAGGAAGGACAGAAAGTGATGGGGAGAAAAAGGAGAAAATAGCAGAGAAATGTTGCGAGCCGTATTCAAACTTGCATGGCCTACACAAGCACCAATGCTCAATACACATGCACTAACTGTTAAGCCACAACACCAATGATCCTAAACACATTTAAACAAAACATTAACAGGCTTTAAATCAAATATTCGTATCAAATTAATTATATTTCACTGAAATTAATCAAATTAACAGAACAAATTATGTTTAAAATGTTGTTATACATACATATATATATACATATATATATATATAGTTATTGTTCATTTCGTATTTTAATAATTAATAATTGTGTATGTGCGTGTTTAATGTTTGAAAATTGTTCACAAAGGCTGCATTTATTTGATCATAAATACAGTAAAACAGTAATATTCTGAAATGTTATTACAATTTAAAATAACTGTTTTATTTATTGTAGTACATTTAAAAAAAATAATCCTGTGATGACAAAGCTGAATTTTCAGTAGTCATCATTTCAGTCTTCAGTCTACACATATTTACTGTTGTGAATTAATATTAAATTGATAACCTTAGAAATAATACAATGAATTATTCGCTTTTTGTCCTACTGTATGACAAAGCATGATGTTTTGTACCGCCACAGCTCAAAAAGACTATTCATGGTAAACGGATACATGATTAAAGTCCTTATTCACAGCTGACAGTATCTCTTGGGCCACTGTTACTTTATCTGGATGTCATAGCAGGTTAAATGAGGGCTAATGGTTAGGCTAAACGCTATGAATCTGGGTGTCAATGCCCTGATTGTGTTCTTATCAGCTCTCACAAAAAAGCAGCACTATCTCTCTCTCCCCTATGTCTCATATTTCACACTCATGTCTACAGTCCCCATGGTCACAGACCTCTCTTGAGCACCTGCAGATGACTGATATTAGCCTACTGCGGGCCGCACTGATGTTATATTTGTGCTGCAATTCAGTCCTCCATGGTGGTCATGGGTATCATGATGTTGATAACTGTGAAAGGTTATGCAAAAATCCACTACATTGAGCAGAGACAGAACTGTGACATTTCAATAAAAATTTAACAATTTTGTCTAGTCATTTGTCCTTAGAGCAGACTACATATAATGCTGAATAATCCCAACCATTTGTAGTGATCATGGTTGTGAATGAATGTTGGAAAATATACAAACAATTTTCACACTATCCCAACACACAAAACAGGTTTAACTAAACAATGTGAACCAACCTTAACAGCCAGTATCTATCTACTTTTTGTATTTCTAGTGTTATACTGCAAAATAAAAAGAACCTGTATAAGACAACAAAACTGTACAAATGTAGTGGATAAAAAGGAGATTTTGCTATTTTTTAGCAATATTCATTAATATAAATAAATAAAAAGGCCAAATGTAAATATTATAAATATTACAAAAATCATGTAAATGTACCATATTGAAGGAATGTGCCTTTAAAATCTCCCTATCAGTCATAGTACTTTAAAAATCTGTACAATATATATATATATATATATATATATATATAAATGTAGTGTTTAGAGAGAGATTCTGCTATTCTGCTAGATTCTAGCAAATAAACAATAAAATGAAAATGACCAAATTGATCAAATTAAAGTAGTTAAAAAAATAATGGCCAAAACATACTAACTTATTGTTACAGATATTTGGATGTTTAAAACTACTTTTCATGTTAGGTTAATTTTATGTTAAATCCTTTACGTTTTTTATGATATTTATTTAATTTTAATGCCATTAAAAAAAGTAACGTGACCTCAAAGTGTATCATATTTAATAAATGTGCCTTTATAATATCCCTACCATACATACATTACTTTTTTCCCAATCTATCACAATCTCCACTACACTTTACCTCACCTGCCTGCAGTGGCACCAATGAGTATGAACGCATTTCTGAATGCTGCAACAGCAAACACTATTTAAGCATATTTAGTCCTTGTCTTAATCACAAACACGCTCATAAGATTCCCAATTAATTACACACATTCATAATGGTCATTTAAATGCAGGGACTGGTTTTAGATGAGATCAATTATGCTAATAAATGCACGAAAGCCCATTTAAAACAATTCATACCCAGGGAATCAATGTTTTAATATTTAGACCCTTTCTCCCAAATTTAATGTCTAAGGGACACAAGCTAACCTAAAGGGACACAGGCTAATTTGAATGAATTTTTAAATTAATGACTACCTGAAATAAACTTTGCCATTATGTTATTAAAATCAGCAAGAGTAATGCTTCACTGAGAGTTACTCTGAGTGTCCACACTGATATCTTCCTAATTCTTTTCTTCACTTTGTCTTCAAGCAATAGCCCTAAAACAAGTCAGAACAAACAAATTGAGTTCTTATTTCTCTCTTTGCTCCTGTTTTTCCACCACAAGTATTTTGGAGCCGATAAGACCCGTGGATGAGTTTTGTGCCATCTGTGGACAGGTGCTGCAGGCAGGTGCAATGCCCTTTTAACAGCCTTTCTCCAGAATGGCCATCATGACAACAGCTCTGCCAAACAGACTATATGAACAAGTATGCAGAGAAATGTATAAAAATAGTGTAAAAATGCTGAAAAAGAATACATCTGCACTTCTGCATAAGCATGCATCTGTCACGTGATTTAGTTTTTTATGCAAATAAGTAAATGCATTTTGACTAACTCAACTATGTGGTCCAAGACACACTATTTTGAACATACTCTCATACAGGATCATATGAAAGCCCATTTCTACCACAGATAGAAAATCATTTAAAAAATCATATAAGTCAAAATGATGAGGAAAAAGTCAAAATTATGAGATACTAAGTCGTAATTATGAGATAAAAAGTCAAAAGTATATCAAAATATATCAAAATGTCATGACTGAATATATGGCATAAATAGTCAAAGTATGAGACATCAAGTCATTATGTCAAAAAAAAGTGAAAATTTTAAAACAAGTTTTAATTATGAGATACTGAGTCATAATTATGAGATAAAAAGTGAAAATGACATAAGCTGAAACTGTGACAAAAATCAAAATTATGAGGAAAAAACATGATTATGACAAAGTCAAATTTCTGAGAAAAAGTTAATTGACAAGATATAATTATGAGATACTGAGTCATAATTATGAGGCAAAAAGTCGAAATGACATTAAGTTGAAATTGTGACCAAAAAGTCAAAATTATGACAAAAAGTCAATGATGATACAAGTCTGAATTATGAGATAATTATGCATAATTATGACTTAGTATCTCATCATTTAAACTCACAATTTCAACTCATATAAATAACATAATTATGACTTAGTATCCCATAATTCGGACTTTTTATGTCACAATTATGATTTACCAAATCTATATTTTTTCTTATGTCGCATAAAAGGGCTTCCATAAGATCACACAGGAGAGAGATAGAGAACAGGATCAGGATAAAATGGATCTGAACCTGTGAGCTCTTGGAAGTTCAGTCAGCAGTGGAGTGAGTTTGAGAGCGAGTCTCTCACTAAATGACCCTGTTTGCCTCCTCCACAGCTTCCAGGGGAAATTCAATTGAGCCCAGTGACATATTAGCATTCTGCTGATCAACACGAAGGGTGGACAATCCACTTAACGAGCGAAAAGACTGCCGCACAGCTCCTCAATATACGATAACATCACAAACATACAGGAAGGTCACAGCTGGGGGTGACCACTCCATATCCCACAACACGCATACTCCACAGAACACACTCGCTGAGACTTGCTTATCCACACTGACAGCTCAAAACATTTTTGAGTTTCTACGATTATTAACAGTATGTTAGATGGCCTCAAGCTTCATGGCCTGACGTAATGGTTCAAACAAGCTTATAAAATACAAAGGGTCTACATATATATTACAGAATGCCAATTCCGACACGTTCCGGTCCCTTCCGAGTTTGTATATTGTATTTTTCATAAACACATCAGTCCAGGCATTTACAACCATATTTCATATTCCTGCCCATATTAAACCATCCTCAGCATTCTTCTAATAGCTACACGTCAAATTACACCTTGTGCCACAAGCCCATTAGTCACTGACATTACCCTCCTCAAAAAAAAAAAACACCCTCCAACAAATCATTATTTGTAGCAACCCTATCAGAGCAGGCTGACAGTAAACTCGCCGTAGTTTTATGAGCTTGTAAATACATTATCCGGGCTTTTGACTGTCACAGGCGTCCATGTGCTGAGCAGTGCTATTACCATGTGCCTCTATGAGTGTGTGTGAGAGTGTGTTTGTGTGTTGATTGAAGTAATTAGGCACTCACTGGATGGACTTTAACTCAGCCTCACCATCTAATAGCCAACAAATATATAAAAGCAATAAACTAATGGTGTGAGTAATTAAGCAAAGCTGTATTTACACACGTGAGGGAGCAGCCGGCGCGGCTGGTGACTGCTGGAGATCCAGCAGAGGGTGGAGTGTTTTCTGCTTTGTCTGATATTCAGAGACTGAGAACACTCAGACAAATCAGTGCAGCAAAACGACGTTTCATATATATATTTATATACATATAAAAGGATTTTCAAGCATCAAAACAATAAGTGTAGAACAGCTTTGAATTGTTGTTGTTTTTCAATACATTAGAAAGTGTCCTGTTTAATTAAATAGTTTTTTCTGAGCAAAAAAATAAATATCATACATTTTTACCATGATTTACAGAAAACACAACCTAAAATGTCATTCAGTATAACAATCTTGTCAGGCATATTTACTACAAGAATCAATTTATGACATATTAAAAGACTAATTAGTTTTACCCCAAATACTTGTAGTTTTACATTTTTAAACTTTGCCACTATGGCAATTTGACCATTTGTCAGCAAGAATTTTTTTACTCATTTAAAATGCAATAAAATTTAGTATACTCACTTATTCTTTTATATATTTTAATACATACAAGTCAGAATAAGTATGGTGTCAGAAATAGAAGTGTTACACTGAAGGAATATTATTTCACCCACATTTTGACATTTTATTCTCACAAAACTTCTTTGAAACCTTGAAAGTAGACACTTTACTTGCATTTAATATGCTTTCTATATAAAATCACTTTTGTAAAATTAATTTTGATGCGGATGTCTTTGACCCACACCCCCACACACACACACACACATACACACACATACATATATATATATATATATAAAATACATTAAGTGTCATTATGCTGATTTGCAAATGACAGAATAATCAGCTATAATCTAATACTTCATAATTTTTCATTAAAAAAGCATGACATCGTACTTTTTAGTTTTCATTAAGTCCTTTTATCCTCTTTTTCTTTGTACTGCTCTTATATGAAACAGGTGAGTCAGGCCTGAGGCCTTCTTTTCTGAACAACAAACCTAATCTACATACATTTCAGTGGCCTTTGAAGGATTTGAAGTGTGGCTGACAGCTCAGGAATTACATATCAAGAGGACTAAAAAGCAACGGATTTATTGCGCGCCGCAGTGTCCGTGGTGCATTTTAAAGGTCGCAAACGCAACTGTTTCACACCAAAGTTCCCGGGGCCTTTTGGCAAATCTGAATACAGATGAGGTCCTCTGATAGATTGATGCATAACAGCTCCCAGCATGCACACAGTCCCAACAACCTGCAACGTCGGTTCCCTTTAAAGCCCGGGTGTATCTTAATTTGAATGTAAGCAAGTGATGTTAAGATTTCGTGATAGGTTAAGTTGAAACATCAGTTTCCATTGCACTCTGTCACGCTTGTCCATTGGGCTATTTCCGGGAGGGATCACTCAACTGTGGGAAGGTTTTTCTTTCCTGCTGGACAGATAAAAAATAGTGTTTGAAACAAGATGGGATTTTCTCTTTTTTTCAACCAACAAAAAGACTTGATGACCAGAATATGATGTTTTTGTCACAAATGAATAATGCGTCAATTATTTTGGATGCAAGGAATGAATATTCCGCAGTTATTTTTGTAAACGACTGTTTTGTTTTTTCGAGATGCTGAAATTTCCTCTGTCCAGCTCTGAGGATATTCGCACCTGCAATCTCAATATGTTTCCTGTTATATCAGTATGTTCATTTTACCCCAGATCTTCAATATCTTCACTCCCACCAGCCCTTCTCTCAGTGTTGTCGAAGCGTGTGTTGCCTTTGGGGTAATAAGGGCAAAGGGAAAAATATTATGTCCTTTCACAATTATCAGCATTGCAAATATTAAAGTGTCTGGCTACATAGCAGAGGATACTTTGATTGGTATGTTAACCTTTGACTACACTATAAAGCAGTCAACTCCCGGTGCCCATATTGGAAGGGCTGGAATTTAATTCTGAAATGATTTGGGATAATAAGAAAGATGGATAATGTATGCAAGAGGGATATTACGTTTGGGCTAAATGCAGTTGGGGGGCCAGCGCTATTGGAGTTGAATAATCACAGTGAGTTATAATCCGGGTGATAGAAATACCGCACTGTCACAGTCAAGAGAGCAACTCTTAAATCACGCGGAGGAAGAGAGGCAGAGAAAGGAGGGAGAGGAGACGTAGTCAGGCCAAAGGCGCCCACTGCTGCACTTTCACTAAAACTTTCATTAACGCTGTCCCGTGCCTTTGTTTTTAATAACCACGCCCTCCTGTCATCCCTCCCTGACCGTAACACGTTTAATTTCTCAAAAATGCTAAATTACACCAGCGATACAACAACTTTAAGCTGGAGTCAAATGTTCGGTGGCAGATTTCCACGATGACAAATTCATATTTCCAAAGATCAACAGGCAATCCTGATTAAAGCAAAGGGCCAAGATAAGGCGGTTTAATTAGAGAACACGCTCAATTAAATCCATAATGTAATCTAGGTAATAAAGACATTTTTAAGCACTATTAACACAGTTAAATTGCGTTAGAGTTTAAAGAAGGCAAAACACAAATTTCAAATGTTGATAAGTATATGATGTTTTGTCACAAATTAAATGTGCTTTTTGACAATTATGGATGCTTAGATTGACTATTCTGTCATTATTTGTAAAGAAGAGTATTTTGAGTTTTTTTCGAGATGCTGAATTTTCCTGTAACTCAGAGAATAATCGCAATATAGACATACTGATGCACTATAGCTTTAAACAAAAATGATTAGCTCATGTTTTTGGGATATGTTATGTTACAGTGCGTTTTTATAGAAGACAAAACTCAAATTCAAATGTTCAAGGAAAATACTTGGGTCAGGCTACACAATCAAACGGAATAGGTGAAGTGAATAACATGCGTAATAAATCACAAGTACTCATAAAGTACAGGGAGAAAATACAATAGACATTTTTTAATTACACAAATATCAAACTCGTATATGATTCTATGAATTAGCATAATGAATTCATAATAGCAATGGTAAATTTCGGCTCTGTGTTTGCCATGCTAATAAATCACTATATTGTCTTTTATTTCAATTCATTCAATTTCACAAAAAGCTGCCAAACTCTTATATACAGTGCCTAAATGATATTTTAAGTAAGGGGTATTTATCATTGTATTACGTTTGAATTAAACACAATGCCCAGACAAAGAAACAAACAATTTTTTATAAACTATATTTCTTCAGCAGGTGAGTGCATGTTATGTCTTTAGTTCTGGAACTGTGCAGTGTGCATTATAATCTCACATAAAGACTAACATGGCATATAGTCTCACTCCAGTCTTTATACCACTGGTGTTTCAGGCTTTAATTATTCTCTGTAAAAATCTCACCTCTCCTCTTTTTTTCCGTCTCACTCTGTCTCTCTCTTTTCTCTCGCACTCCTTTGGCTCCTTTTGTTCTCGTTGTGCCTATTTATCACTGTGTGAAGGTTGAAAGAGATATTATTAATCCTGGGGAATGAAGGCAGGGTTAGCGGCATGGATCGCATTGTGAGAGGGGTAATGATAGGCAGACGTGCTTGGCCAGTGGTCTGTGTGGGCTTGATGAATGGGGAGCAGGGGCAGAGTGAGTGGAGATGGGCGGCGGGCCGCTGGGCCATGCAGTACCCCCCCAACACTCCGACACCCATCCACCTGCCACTCTTTTATAAGACCTGCATTAGGAAAAGAGCAAAAGCAGGGAAGGAATATATATCTACATATGTATCAGCGCTTATAGTCACATGTGCACACTCTCTCCACCTGTCTGACTAGTTCATATTGCAACTATAAGAGTGTGATCTGTAATTTTTTTACATTTAATTTAGCGAACATGACAAATTTGAACCCATGGGCCCACTGCGCTAACCACTGCACCACAGCTGCTTATTTTAGCCTCAAATACTTTTTGAATCAAGTACAAAAAGGATTTAAAGTGGAACTGATTCATTAAAACTGAAAACGGATCTTTCATATAAACAAAAACAAATAAGATTCTAGTTATTAGCTTACACATTTGACATTAAATAGAAAGAGTGGATGATTTATTAGTTAAAAATAATACAAATGCCATTTATACAGTATGTGTTCTAGGGGCTTCAGAACTGTTTAACATAAACCATCAGCATAATCAAAACGTGCAATTATGCAAATCAAATCAACAAAAAGTAAAAGCAAAACAGATCATGAAACCACAAATTATGTAAATGTGTGTTTATGTGTTGGATGGCAAATAAGACAGGATTTAAAGGCAATACTGCGGGCTGCTAATATCTGTGCAGAGATCTCACAACACGTTCTGCATTGGAATCTTATTGTCAAAGCTCAGCGGCATTGACGTGAAGCCACTTGATGTATTTTCAGCAGGAGGGA